>MU107809.1:15982-30390 GCA_012274485.2 Sinapis alba | reverse complement strand
ACTGGTCCCATCAGTACATGAAAAATGACCCATATGTACATATAGGCTGGTACGATCAGCCATCCGTACTGCCTGGAAGGACCAAGGACTGTCCAGACTGGTCCATCAGGCCATGAAAAATCGACCCATACGTACTGATAGGCTAATATGATCATCCTTATCTATACTGAATGGAAGGATTTAACTCAGCGGACTATGGACTGTCCGGGCTGGTCCCATCAGTACCTGAAAAATGACCCATACGTACTGATAGGCTGATACGATCAGCCATTCGTACTGCTTGGGAGGACCAAGGACTGTTCAGACTGGTCAATCAGGCCATGAAAAATCGACTCATACGTACTATAGGCTGATATGATCAGCCTTAACCATACTGAATGGAAGAATTTAACTCAGCAGACCATGGACTGTCCGGGCTGGTCCCAACAGTATGAGAAAAATGACCCATACGTACTGATAGGGGAAAAATAAACTTATACATAATGATAGGCTGATATGGTCCCCCTTATCTGTACTGAATGGAAGGATTTAACTCAACGGACCATGGACTGTCTGGACTGGTCACATCAGTACATGAAAAATGACCCTTACGTACTGATAGGCTGATACGATCAGCCATTCGTACTGCCTGGAAGGACCAAGGACTGTCCAGACTGGTCCATCAGGCCATGAAAAATCGACTCATACGTACTGATAGGCTGATATGATCAGCCTTAACCGTTCTGAAAGGAAGGATTTAACTCAACGGACCATGGACTGTCCAAACTAGTCCCATCAGTACATGAAAAATGCCCCATATGTACATATAGGCTGGTACGATCAGCCATCCGTACTGCCTGGAAGGACCAAGGACTTTCCAAACTGGTCCATCAGGCCATGAAAAATCGACCCATACGTACTGATAGGCTGATATGATCAGCCTTATCCATACTGAATGGAAGGATTTAACTCAGCGGACCATGGACTGTCCGGGCTGGTCCCATCAGTACATGAAAAATGACCCATACGTACTGATAGGCTGATACGATCAGCCATTCGTACTGCTTGGGAGGACCAAGGACTGTTCAGACTGGTCCATCAGGCCATGAAAAATCGACTCATACGTACTATAGGCTGATATGATCAGCCTTAACCATACTGAATGGAAGGATTTAACTCAGCGGACCATGGACTGTTCGGGCTGGTCCTAACAGTACGAGAAAAATGACCCATACGTACTGATAGGCTGATACGATCAGCAATCTGTACTACCTGGATGGACCAAGGACTGTCCAGACTGGTCCATCAGGCCATGAAAAATCGACTCATACGTACTGATCGGCTGATCTGATAATCCTTAACTATACTGAAAGAAAGGATTTAACTCAACGGACCATGGACTGTCCAAACTGGTCCCATCAGTACATGAAAAATGACCCATACGTACAAATAGGCTAAAACGATCAGCCATCCGTACTGCCTGGGTGGACTAAGGAATGTCTAGCCTTTTCCATGAGGCCATGAAAAGTCGACCCATATGTACTGATAGGCTGATATAATCAGCCTTAACCATACTGAATGGAAGGATTTAACTCAGCGGACCATGGACTGTCCGGACTGGTCATGTCAGTACATGAAAAATGACCCATACGTACTGCTAGGCTGGTACGATAAGCCATTTGTACTGCCTGGAAGGACCAAGGACTGTCCTGACTGGTCCATCAGGCCATGAAAAATTGACTCATACGTACTGATAGGCTGATATGATCACCCTTAACCGTACTGAAAGGAAGGATTTAACTCAATGGACGATGGACTGTCCAAAGTGGTCCCATCAGTAAATGAAAAATGACCCATACGTACTGATAGGCTGATACGATCAGCCATTCGTACTGCCATGAAGGACCAAGGACTGTCCAGACGTCCATCAGGCCATGAAAAATCGACTCATACGTACTATAGGCTGATATGATCAGCCTTAACCGTATTGAAAGGAAGGATTTAACTCAACGGACCATGGACTGTCAAAACTTGTCCCATCAGTACATGAAAAATGACCCATACGTACTGATAGCCTGATATGATCAGCCTTATCCATACTGAATGGAAGGATTTAACTCAACGGAACCATCGACTTTCCAAACTGGTCCCAACAGTACATGAAAATTGACCCGTACGTACTGATAGGCTTATATGATCAGCCATTCGTACTGCCTGGAAGGACCAAGGACTGTCAAGACTGGTCTATCAGGCCATGAAAAATTGACTCATACGTACTGATAGGCTGATATGATCAGCCTTAACCGTACTGAAAGGAGCCATTCGTACTGCCTGGAAGGACCAAGGACTGTCCACACTGGTCCATCAGGCCATGAAAAATCGACTCATACGTACTATAGGCTGATATGATCAGCCTTAACCGTACTGAAAGGAAGGATTTTACTCAACGGACCATGGACTGACAAAACTTGTCCCATCAGTACATGAAAAATGACCCATACGTACATATAGGCTAATACGATCAGCCATACGTACTGCCTGGAAGGATTAAGGACTGTCCAGGCTGGTCCATCAGGCCATGAAAAATCATCTCATACGTACTGATAGGCTGATATGATCAGCCTTAACCGTACTGAATGAAATGATTTAACTCAACGGACCAAGGACTTTGCAAAGTGGTCCCATCAGTACATGCTAAATGACCCATACGTACTGATAGGCTGGTACGATCAGCCATTCGTACTGCCTGGAAGGACCAAGGACTGTCCAGCCTGGACCATCAGGCCATGAAAATCAACTCACACGTACTGATAGGCTGATATGATCAGCCTTAACAATACTGAATGGAAGGATTTAACTCAACGGACCATGGACTGTCCAGACTGGTCCCATCAGTACTTTAAAAATGACCCATACATACTGATAGGCTGTTACGATCAGCCATCTGTACTGCATGGAAGAACCAAGGACTGTCCAGACTGGTCCCTCAGGCCATGAAAAATAGACCCATGCGTACAGATAGGCTGAAATGATAAGCCTTATCCAAACTGAATGGAAGGACTTAACTCAATGGAGCATGGACTGTCCGGACTGGTCCCATCAGTACATGAAAAATGACCCATACGTACTGATATGCTGACACGATCGGCCATTCATACTGCCTGGAAGGACCAAGGACTGTCCATACTGGCCATCAGGCCTTGAAAAATGGACCCATACGTACTGATGGGCTTATATGATAAGCCTTATCCGTACTGAATGGAAGGGTTTAATTCAACGGACCATGGAATGTCTGGTATGGTCCCATTAGTACATTAAAAATGACTCATACGTACTGATAGGCTGGTACGATCAGCAATCCATAGTGCCTGGAAGGACAAAGGACTGTCCATACTAGTTCATCAAGCCATGAAAAATCAACCTATACGTACTGATAGGATGATATGATCAGCCTTATCCATACATAATGGAAGTATTTAACTCAGCGGACCATGGACTCTCCGGAATGGTCCCAACTATACGAGAAAAAAAGACCCATACGTACTGATAGGCTGATACGATCAGCAATTTGTACTGCCTGGATGGACCAAGGACTGTCCAGACTTGTCCATCAGGGCATGAAAAATCGACTCATACGTACTGATAGGCTGATATGATCATCCTTAACTGTACTGAAAGGAAGGATTTAACTCAACGGACCATGGACTGTCCAAACTGGTCCCATCAGTACATGAAAAAGGACCTAGACGTACAAATAGGCTGAAACGATCAGCCATCCGTACTGCCTGGGTGGACCAAGGACTGTCCAGCCTTGTCCATCAGGCCATGAAAAGTCGACCCATACGTACTGATAGGCTGATATGATCAGCCTTAACCATACTGAATGGAAGGATCTAACTCAGCGGACCATGGACTGTCCGGACTGATCATGTCAGTACATGAAAAATGACCCATACGTACTGAATAGAAAAAAGACGGATCAGCCATCTGTACTGCATGGAAGGACAAAGGACTGTCCAGATTGGTCCCTCAGGCCATGAAAAATAGCCCCATGCGTACATATAGGCTGAAATGATAAGACTTATCCAAACTGAATGCAAGGATTTAACTAAACGGAGCATGGACTGTCCGGAGTGGTCCCATAAGTACATGAAAATTGACCCATACGTACTGATAGGCTGACACGATCAGCCATTCGTACTGCCTGGAGTCCATAATGATCAATCAGGCCATGAAAAATCGAGTCATACGTACTGATAGGCTGATATGATCAGCCTTAACCATACTGAATGGAAGGATTTAATTCAACGGACCATGGACTGGTCCCATCAGTAAATGAGAAATGACCCATACGTACTGATAGGCTGGTACGATCAGCCATCCGTACTGCCTGGGTGGACCAAGGACTGTCCAGCCTTGTCCACCAGGCCATGAAAAATTGACTCATACGTACTGATAGGCTGATATGATCATCCTTACCGTACTGAAAGGAAGGATTTAACTCAACGGACCATGGACTGTCCAAACTGGTCCCATCAGTACATGAAAAATTACACATACGTACAGATAGGCTGAAATGATCAGCCATCTGTACTGCCTGGGTAGACCAAGGACTATCCAGACTGGTCCCTCAGCCATGAAAAATAGACCCATACGTACAAATAAGCTGAAATGATAAGCCTTTATCCAAACTGGATGGTAGGATTTAACTCAACGGACCATGGACTGTCAAAACTGGTCCCATCAGTACATGAAAAATGACCCATACATACATATAGGCTGGTAAGATCAGCCATCCGTACTGCCTGGAAGGACCAAGGACTGTCCAGACTGGTCCATCAGGCCATGAAAAAAAGACCCATACGTACTGATAAGCTGATATGATCAGCCTTATCCAAGCTGAATGGAAGGATTTAACTAAACGAACAATGGACTGTCCGGAATGGTCCCATCAGTACATGAAAAATCGACTCATACGTACTGATAGGCTGATATGATCAGCCTTAACCGTACTCAAAAGGAAGGATTTAACCCAACGGACCATGGACTGTCCAAAGTGGTCCGATCAGTACATAAAAAATGACCCATACGTACTGATAGGCTGTTACGGTCAGCCATCTGTACTGCATGGAAGGACCAAGGACTGTCCAGACTGGTCCCTCAGGCCATGAAAAATAGACCCATACGTACAGATAGGCTGAAATGATAAGCCTTTTCTAAACTGGATGGAAGGATTTAACTCAACGGAGCATGGACTGTCCGGACTGGTCCCATCAGTACATGAAAAATGACCCAAACGTACTGATAGGCTGACACAATCAGGCATTCGTATTGCCTAGAAGAACCAATGACTGTCCAGACTGGTCCATTAGGCCATGAAAAATCGACTCATACGTACTGATAGGCTGATATGATCAGCCTTAACCATACTGAATGGAAGGATTTAACTCAACGGACCATGGACTGTCCGGACTGGTCCCATCAGTACATGAAAAATGACCCATCAGTACATGAAAACTCGACTCATACGTACTGATAGGCTGAAACGATCAGCCATCCGTACTGCATGGGTGGACCAAGGACTATCCAGCCTGGTCCATCAGGCCATGAAAAGTCGATTCATACGTACTGATAGGCTGATATGATCAGCCTTAACCGTACTGAAAGGAAGGATTTAACTCAATGGACCATGGACTGTCCAAACTGGTCCCATCAGTACATGAAAAATGACCCATATGTACATACAGGATGGTACGATCAGCCATCTGTACTGCCTGGAAGGACCAAGGACTGTCCAGACTGGTCCATCAGGCCATGAAAAGTCGACCCATACGTACTCATAGGCTGATATGATCAGCCTTATCCAAACTGAATGGAAGAATTTAATTCAACGGACAATGGACTGTCCGGACTGGTCCCATCATACATGAAAAATGACCCATACGTACTGATAGGCTGATACGATCAGCCATCCGTACTGCCTGGAAGGACAAAGGACTGTCCAAACTGATCCACTAGGCCATGAAAAAATTACTCATACGTACTGATAGGCTGATATGATCAACCTTAACTGTACTGAATGGAAGGATTTAACTCAACGGACCATGTACTGTCCAGACTAGGCCCAACAGTACATTAAATATGACCCATACGTACTGATAGGCTGTTACGGTCAGCCATTTGTACTGCATGGAAGGACCAAAGACTGTCTAGATTAGTCCCTCAGGCCATGAAAAATAGACCCATACGTACAGATAGGCTGAAATAGTAAGCCTTATCCGAACTGGATGGAAGGATTTAACTCAACGAAGCATAGACTGTCCGGACTGGTCCCATCAGTACATGAAAAATGACCCATACATACTGATAGGCTGACACAATCAGCCATTCGTACTGCCTGGAAGGACCAAGGACTGTCCATACTGGTCCATCAGGCAAGGAAAAATCAGCTCATACGTACTGATAGGCTGATATGATCAGCCTTAACCATACTGAATGGAAGGATTTAACTCAATGGACCAGGGACTGTCCGGACTGGTCTCATCAGTACATGAAAAATGACCCATACGTATTGATAGGCTGATACGATCAGCCATCCGTACTGCCTGGGTGGACCAAGGACTGTCTAGCCTTGTCCATCAGGCCATGAAAAATCGACCCATACGTACTGATAGGCTGATATGATCAGCCTTAACCGTACTGAAAGGAAGGATTTAACTCAACCGACAATGGACTGTCCAAACTGGTCCCACCAATACATGAAAAATGACCCATACGTACAGATAGGATGATATGATCAGCCATCGGTACTTCCTGGAAGGACCAATGACTGTCTAGACTGGTCCATCAGGCCATGAAAAATTGACTCATACGTACTGACAGGCTCATATGATCAGCCTTAACCGTAGTGAAAGGAAGGATTTAACTCAACGGACCATGGACTGTACAAAGTGGTCCCATCAGTACATGAAAAATGACCCATACGTATTAATAGGCTGATACGATCAGCCATTCGTACTGCCTGGAAGGACGAAGGACTGTCCAAACTGGTCCATCAGGCCATGAAAAATCGACTCATACGTACTGATAGGCTGATATGATCAGCCTAACCGTACTGAAAGAAAGGATTTAACTCAACCGACAATGGACTGTCCAAACTGGTCCCCCCAGTACATGAAAAATGACCCATACGTACATATAGGATGATACGATCAGCCATCCTTACTGCCTGGAAGGACCAAGGACTGTCCAGACTGGTCCTTCAGGCCATGAAAAATCGACTCATACGTACTGACAGGCTGATATGATCAGCCTTAACTGTATTGAAAGGAAGGATTTAACTCAATGGACCAGGGACTGTCCAGACTGGTCTCATCAGTACATGAAAAATGACCCATACGTGTTGATAGGCTGATACGATCAACCATCCGTACTGCCTGGGTGGACCAAGGACTGTCTAGCCTTGTCCATCAGGCCATGAAAAATCGACCCATAAGTACTGATAGGCTGATATGATCAGCCTTAACCGTACTGAAAGGGAGGATTTAACTCAACCGACAATGGACTGTCCAAACTGGTCCCACCAATACATGAAAAATGACCCATACGTACAGATAGGATGATACGATTAGCCATCCGTACTGCCTGGAAGGACCAAGGACTGTCCAGACTGGTCCATCAGGCCATGAAAAATCAACCCATACGTACTGAGAGGCTGATATGATCAGCCTTATCCATACTGAATGGAAGGATTTAACTCAACGGACCATGGACTGTCCAGACTGGTCCCAAAAGTACATGAAAAATGACCCATACATATTGATAGGCTGATACGATCAACAATCTTTACTGCCTAGATGGACCAAGGACTGTCCNCCATCAGGCCATGAAAAATCAACCCATACGTACTGAGAGGCTGATATGATCAGCCTTATCCATACTGAATGGAAGGATTTAACTCAACGGACCATGGACTGTCCAGACTGGTCCCAAAAGTACATGAAAAATGACCCATACATATTGATAGGCTGATACGATCAACAATCTTTACTGCCTAGATGGACCAAGGACTGTCCAGACTGGTCCATCAGGCCATGAAAAATCGACTCATATGTACTGATAGGCTGATATGATCATCCTTAACTGTACTGAAAGGAAGGATGTAACTCAACGGACCATGGACAGTCCAAACTGCTCCCATCAGTACATGACAAATGACCCATACGTACAGATAGGCTGAAACGATCAACCATCCGTACTGCCTGGGTGGACCAAGGACTGTCCAGCCTGATCCATCAGGCCATGAAAAGTCGACCCATACGTACTGATAGGCTGATATGATCAGCCTTAACCATACTGAATGGAAGGATTTAACTCAGCGGACCATGGACTGTTTGGACTGGTCATGTCAGTAGATGAAAAATGACCCATACGTACTGCCTGGAAGGACCAAGGACTGTCCAGACTGGTCCATCAGGCAATGAAAAATCGACTCATACAAACTGATAGGCTGATATGATCAGCCTTAACCATACTGAATGGAAGGATTTAACTCAAGAGACCATGGACTGTCCGGACTGGTCCCATCAGTACATGAAAAATGACCCATACGTACTGATAGGCTGATACGATCAGCCATCCGTACTTCTTGGGTGGACCAAGGCCTGTCCAGCCTTGTCAACCAGGCCATGAAAAACCGACTCATACGTACTGATAGGCTGATATGATCATCCTTAACCATACTGAAAGGAAGAATTTAACTCAACGGACCATGGACTGTCCAAAGTGGTCCGATCAGTACATAAAAAATGACCCATACATACTGAAAGGCTGATACGATCAGACATTCGTACTGCCTGAAAGGACCAAGGCCTGTCCAGACTTGTCCATCAGGCCATGAAAAATTGCCTCATACGTACTGATAGGCTGAAACGATCAGCCATCCGTACTGCATGGGTGGACCAATGACTGTGCAGCCTTGTCCATCAGGCCATGAAAAGTCGACCCACACGTACTGATAAGCTGATATGATCAGCCTTAACCGTACTGAAAGGAAGGATTTAACTCAATGGACCATGGACTGTCCAAACTGGTCCCATCAGTACATGAAAAATGACACATACGTACATATAGGCTGGTACGATCAGCCATACGCACTGCCTAGAAGGACCAAGGACTGTCCAGACTGGTCCATCAGGCCATGAAAAGTCGACCCATACGTACTGATAGGCTAATAAGATCAGCCTTATCCAAACTGAATGGAAGGATTTAACTCAACGGACAATGGACTGTCCGGACTGGTCCCATCATTACATGAAAAATTACCCATACGTACTGATAGGCTGATACGATCAGCCATCCGTACTGCCTGCAAGGACAAAAGACTGTCCAAACAGGTCCATCAGGCCATGAAAAAATTACTCATACATACTGATAGGCTGATATGATCAGCCTTAACCGTACTGAATGGAAGGATTTAACTCAACGGACCATGGACTGTCCAGACTGGTCCCATCAGTACATAAAAATGACCCATACATACTGATAGGCTGTTACGGTCAGCCATCTGTACTGCATGGAAGAACCAAGGACAGTCCACACTGGTCCCTAAGGCCATGAAAAATAGACCCATACGTACAGATAGGCTGAAATGATAAGCCTTATCCAAACTGGATGGAAGGATTTACCTCAACGGAGCATGGACTGTCCAGATTGGTCCCATACGTACATTAAAAATGACCCTTACGTATTGATAGGCTGACACAATCAGCTATTCGTTTTGCATGGAAGGACCAAGGACTGTCCAGACTGGTCCATCAGGCCATGAAAAATCGAGTCATACGTTTTGATAGGCTAATATGATCAGCCTTAACCATACTAAATGGAAGGATTTAACTCAACGGACCATGGACTGTCCGGACTGGTCTCATCAGTACATGAAAAATGACCCATACGTACTGATCGGCTGATACGATCAGCCATCCGTACTGCCTGGGTGGACCAAGGGCTGTCCAGCCTGATCCATCAGGCCATGAAAAGTCGACCCATACATACTGATAGGCGTATATGATCAGCCTTAACCATACTGAATGGAAGGACTTAACTCAGCGGATCATGGACTGTCCGGACTGGTCCCAACAGTACATGACAAATGACCCATACATACTGATAGGATGGTACGATCAGCCATCCGTACTGCCTGGAAGGACCAAGGACTGTCCACACTGGTCCATCAGGCCATAAAAAATTGACTCATACGTACTGATAGGCTGATATGATCAGCCTTAACCATACTGAATGGAAGGACTTAACTCAGCGGATCATGGACTGTCCGGACTGGTCCCATCAGTACGTGAAAAATGACCCATACGTACTGATAGGCTGATACGATCAGCAATTCGTACTGCCTGGAAGGACCAAGGACTGTCCCGCCTTGTCCATTAGGCCATGAAAAATCGATTCATACGTACTGATAGGCTGATATGATCATCCTTAACCATACTGAAAGGAAGGATTTATATCAATGGACCATGGACTGTCCAAAGTGGTCCGATCAGTACATAAAAAATGACCCATACGTACTGAAAGGCTGATACGATCAGCCATTCGTACTGCCTGGAAGGACCAAGGCCTGTCCAGACATGTCCATCAGGCCATGAAAAATTGACACATATGTACTGATAGGCTGAAACGATCAGCCATCCGTACTGCCTGAGTGGACCAAGGTTTGTCCAGCCTGGTCCATCAGGTCATGAAAAGTCGACCCATACATACTGATAGGCTGATATGATCAGCCTTAACCGTACTGGAAGGAAGGATTTAACTCAACGTATGAGCCATCAGACTGGTCCCAAGAATACATGAAAAATGACCCATACATACTGATAGGATGGCACGATCAGCCATCCATACTGCCTGGAAGGACCAAGGACTGTCCAGATTGGTCCATCAGGCCATGAAAAATCGAGGCATACTTACTAATAGGATGATATGATCAGCCTTAATCGTACTGAATGAAAGGATTTAACTCAACACACCATGGACTGTCCAAAGTGGTCCGATCAGTACATAAAAATTGTCCCATACATACTGAAAGGCTGATACGATCAGCCATTCGTACTCCCTGGAAGGACCAAGGACTGTCTAGCCTGATCCATCAGGCCATGAAAAGTCGACCCATACGTACTGATAGGCTCATATGATCAGCCTTAACCGTACTGAAAGGAAGGATTTAACTCAATGGACCATGGACTGTCCAAACTGGTCCCATCAGTACATGAAAAATGACCCATACATACATATTGGCTGGTACGATCAGACATCCGTACTGCCTGGAAGGACAAAGGACTGTCCAAACTGATCCACTAGGCCATGAAAAAATTACTCATACGTACTGATAGGCTGATATGATCAACCTTAACTGTACTGAATGGAAGGATTTAACTCAACGGACCATGTACTGTCCGGACTAGGCCCAACAGTACATTAAATATGACCCATACGTACTGATAGGCTGTTACGGTCAGCCATTTGTCCTGCATGGAAGGACCAAAGACTGTCTAGACTAGTCCCTCAGGCCATGAAAAATAGACCCATACGTACAGATAGGCTGAAATAGTAAGCCTTATCCAAACTGGATGGAAGGATTTAACTCAACGAAGCATAGACTGTCCGGACTGGTCCCATCAGTACATGAAAAATGACCCATACATACTGATAGGCTGACACAATCAGCCATTCGTACTGCCTGGAAGGACCAAGGACTGTCCATACTGGTCCATCAAGCAAGGAAAAATCAGCTCATACGTACTGATAATCTGATATGATCAGCCTTAACCATACTGAATGGAAGGATTTAACTCAATAGACCAGGGACTGTCCGGACTGGTCTCATCAGTACATGAAAAATGACCCATACGTATTGATAGGCTGATACGATCAGCCATCCGTACTGCCTGGGTGGACAAAGGACTGTCTAGCCTTGTCCATCAGGCCATGAAAAATCGACCCATACGTACTGATAGGCTGATATGATCAGCCTTAACCGTACTGAAAGGAAGGATTTAACTCAACCGACAATGGACTGTCCAAACTGGTCCCACCAATACATGAAAAATGACCCATACGTACAGATAGGATGATATGATCAGCCATCCGTACTGCCTGGAAGGACTAATGACTGTCTAGACTGGTCCATCAGGCCATGAAAAATTGACTCATACGTACTGACAGGCTCATATGATCAGCCTTAACCGTAGTGAAAGGAAGGATTTAACTCAACGGACCATGGACTGTACAAAGTGGTCCCATCAGTACATGAAAAATGACCCATACGTATTAATAGGCTGATACGATCAGCCAGTCGTACTGCCTGGAAGGACGAAGGACTGTCCAAACTGGTCCATCAGGCCATGAAAAATCGACTCATACGTACTGATAGGCTGATATGATCAGCCTAACCGTACTGAAAGAAAGGATTTAACTCAACC
The DNA here is from genome assembly GCA_012274485.2 of Sinapis alba. Taxonomy (NCBI): domain Eukaryota; kingdom Viridiplantae; phylum Streptophyta; class Magnoliopsida; order Brassicales; family Brassicaceae; genus Sinapis; species Sinapis alba. The sequence goes on along the minus strand of MU107809.1, from coordinate 17,923 downwards.
GACAATGGACTGTCCAAACTGGTCCCCCCAGTACATGAAAAATGAACCATACATACATATAGGATGATACAATCAGCCATCCTTACTGCCTGGAAGGACCAAGGACTGTCCAGACTGGTCCTTCAGGCCATGAAAAATTGAGTCATACGTTTTGATAGGCTAATATGATCAGCCTTAACCATACTAAATGGAAGTATTTAACTCAACGGACCATGGACTGTCCGGACTGGTCTCATCAGTACATGAAAAATGACCCATACGTACTGATAGGCTGATACGATCAGCCATCCGTACTGCCTGGGTGGACCAAGGGCTGTCCAGCCTGATCCATCAGGCCATGAAAAGTCGACCCATACATACTGATAGGCTGATATGATCAGCCTTAACCATACTGAATGGAAGGACTTAACTCAGCGGATCATGGACTGTCCGGACTGGTCCCAACAGTACATGACAAATGACCCATACATACTGATAGGATGGTACGATCAGCCATCCGTACTGCCTGGAAGGACCAAGGACTGTCCAGACTGGTCCATCAGGCCATAAAAAATTGACTCATACGTACTGATAGGCTGATATGATCAGCCTTAACCATACTGAATGGAAGGACTTAACTCAGCGGATCATGGACTGTCCGGACTGGTCCCATCAGTACATGAAAAATGACCCATACGTATTGATAGGCTGATACGATCAGCAATTCGTACTGCCTGGAAGGACCAAGGACTGTCCAGCCTTGTCCATTAGGCCATGAAAAATCGACTCATACGTACTGATAGGCTGATATGATCATCCTTAACCATACTGAAAGGAAGGATTTATATCAATGGACCATGGACTGTCCAAACTGGTCCGATCAGTACATAAAAAATGACCCATACGTACTGAAAGGCTGATACGATCAGCCATTCGTACTGCCTGGAAGGACCAAGGCCTGTCCAGACATGTCCATCAGGCCATGAAAAATTGACACATATGTACTGATAGGCTGAAACGATCAGCCATCCGTACTGCCTGAGTGGACCAAGGTTTGTCCAGCCTGGTCCATCAGGTCATGAAAAGTCGACCCATACATACTGATAGGCTGATATGATCAGCCTTAACCGTACTGGAAGGAAGGATTTAACTCAACGTATGAGCCATCAGACTGGTCCCAAGAATACATGAAAAATGACCCATACATACTGATAGGATGGTACGATCAGCCATCCATACTGCCTGGAAGGACCAAGGACTGTCCAGATTGGTCCATCAGGCCATGAAAAATCGAGGCATACTTACTAATAGGATGATATGATCAGCCTTAATCGTACTGAATGAAAGGATTTAACTCAACACACCATGGACTGTCCAAAGTGGTCCGATCAGTACATAAAAATTGTCCCATACATACTGAAAGGCTGATACGATCAGCCATTCGTACTCCCTGGAAGGACCAAGGACTGTCTAGCCTGATCCATCAGGCCATGAAAAGTCGACCCATACGTACTGATAGGCTGATATGATCAGCCTTAACCGTACTGAAAGGAAGGATTTAACTCAATGGACCATGGACTGTCCAAACTGGTCCCATCAGTACATGAAAAATGACCCATACATACATATTGGCTGGTACGATCAGACATCCGTACTGCCTGGAAGGACCAAGGACTGTCCAGACTGGTCCATCATGCTATGAAAAGTCCACCCATACATACTGATAGGCTGATATGATCAGCCTTATCCAAACTGAATGGAAGGATTTAACTCAACGGACAATGGACTGTCCGGACTGGTCCCATCAATACATGAAAAATGACCCATACGTACTGATAGGCTGATACGATCAGCCATCCGTACTGCCTGGAAGGACAAAGGACGGTCCAAACTGGTCCATCATGCCATGAAAAAATTACTCATACGTACTGATAGGCTGATATGATAAGCCTTAACCGTACT
>MU107808.1:19964-35110 GCA_012274485.2 Sinapis alba | reverse complement strand
TCATGGAGTCTCTACACTGATTAATGGTTCCAAATCAAGCTTCTTACATATTGATTCATCCTTGTTTGATTAGAAGCTTGAAGAACTTGTCATATGTCCAAAAGGGCTAAACATGAATATCCTCATTAGAAAGTTGAATAACTTCTTCAACGTAACTCCTATGAGATTTATTCAACTTCATGGAGTCTCTACACTGATTTATGGTTCCAAATCAATCTTCGTACATATTGATTATCCTGGTTTGATTAGAAACTTGAAGAACTTCTCATATGTCCAAAACGGCTAAACATGGATATCCTCATTAGAAAGTGGAATAACTTCTTCAATATAACTCCTATGAGATTTATTCAACTTCATGGAGTCTCTACACTGATTAATGGTTCCAAATCAAGATTTTTACATATTGATTCATCCTGGTTGGATTAGAAGCTTGAAGAACTTGTCATATGTCCAAAAGGGCCAAACATTGATATCCTTATTAGAAAGTGGAATAACTTCTTCAACATAACTCCTATGAGATTTATTCAACTTCATGGGGTCTCTACACTGATTAATGGTTCCAAATCAATCTTCGTACATATTGATAATCCTGGTTTGATTAGAAACTTGAAGAACTTCTCATATGTCCAAAAGGGCTAAACATGGATATCCTCATTAGAAAGTGGAATAACTTCTTCAACATAACTCCTATGAGATTTATTCAACTTCATGGAGTCTCTACACTGATTAATGGTTCCAATTCAAGCTTTTTACATATTGATTTATCCTGGTTTGATTACAAGCTTGAAGAACTTGTCATATGTCCAAAAGGGCCAAACAGTGATATCCTTATTAGAAAGTGGAATAACTTCTTCAACATAAATCCTATGAGATTTATTCAACTTCATGGAGTCTCTACACTTATTAATGGTTCCAATTCAAGCTTTTTACATATTGATTTATCCTGGTTTGATTACAAGCTTGAAGAACTTGTCATATGTCCAAAAGGGCCAAACAGTGATATCCTTATTAGAAAGTGGAATAACTTCTTCAACATAACTCCTATGAGATTTATTCAACTTCATGGAGTATCTACACTGATTAATGGTTCCAAATTAAGCTTCTTACGTATTGATACATCCTGGTTTGATTAGAAGCTTGAAGAACTTGTCATATGTCCAAAAGGGCTAAACATGGATATCCTCATTAGAAAGTGGAATAACTTCTTCAATGTAACTCCTATGAGATTTATTCAACTTCATGGAGCCTCTACACTGATTAATGGTTCCAAATTAAGCTTCGTACATATTGATTCATCATGGTTCCATTAGTAGCTTGAAGAACTTGTCATATGTCTAAAACGGCTAAACATGGATATCCTCATTAAAAAGTTGAATAACTTCTTTAATATAACTCATATGAGATTTATTCAACTTCATGGAGTCTCTACACTGATTTATGGTTCCAATTCAAGATTTTAACATATTGATTCATCCTGGTTTGTTTAGAAGCTTGAAGAACTTGTCATATGTCCAAAAGGGCCAAACATTGATATCCTTATTAGAAAGTGGAATAACTTCTTCAACATAACTCCTATGAGATTTATTCAACTTCATGGAGTATCTACACTGATTAATGGTTCCAAATCAAGCTTCTTACATATTGATTCATCATGGTTCCATTAGTAGCTTGAAGAACTTGCCATATGTCTAAAAGGGCTAAACATGGATATCCTCATTAGAAAGTTGAATAACTTCTTCAATATAACTCCTATGAGATTTATTCAACTTCATGGAGTCTCTACACTGATTAATGGTTCCAAATTAAGCTTCTTACGTATTGATACATCCTGGTTTGATTAGAAGCTTGAAGAACTTGTCATATGTCCAAAAGGGCTAAACATGGATATCCTCATTAGAAAGTGGAATAACTTCTTCAACATAACTCCTATGAGATTTATTCAACTTCATGGAGTCTCTACACTGATTAATGGTTCCAAATTAAGCTTCTTACGTATTGATACATCCTGGTTTGATTAGAAGCTTGAAGAACTTGTCATATGTCCAAAAGGGCTAAACATGGATATCCTCATTAGAAAGTGGAATAACTTCTTCAATGTAACTCCTATTAGATTTATTTAACTTCATGGAGTCTCTACAATGATTTATGGTTCCAATTCAAGCTTTTTAAATATTGATTCATCCTGGTTTGATTAGAAGCTTGAAGAAGTTGTCATATGTCCAAAAGGGCCAAACATTGATATCCTTATTAGAAAGTGGAATAACTTCTTCAACATAACTCCTATGAGATTTATTCAACTTCATGGAGTCTCTACACTGATTAGTAGTTCCAAATCAATCTTCGTACATATTGATGCATCCTGGTTTGATTAGAAACTTGGAGAACTTCTCATATGTCCAAAAGGGCTAAACATGGATATCCACATTAGAAAGTGGAATAACTTCTCCAACATAACTCCTATGAGATTTATTCAACTTCATGGAGTCTCTACACTGATTAATGGTTCCAAATCAAGCTTCTTACATATTGATTCATCCTTGTTTGATTAGAAGCTTGAAGAACTTGTCATATGTCCAAAAGGGCTAAACATGGATATCCTCATTAGAAAGTGGAATAACTTCTTCAACGTAACTCCTATGAGATTTATTCAACTTCATGGAGTCTCTACACTGATTAATGGTTCCAAATCAATCTTCTTACATATTAATTCATCCTGGTTTGATTAGAAAGTTGAAGAACTTCTAATATGTCCAAAAGGGCTAAACATGGATATCCTCATTAGAATGTGGAATAACTTCTTCAACATAACTCCTATGAGAATTATTCAACTTCATGGAGTCTCTACACTGATTAATGGTTCCAATTCAAGCTTTTTACATATTGATTCATCCTGGTTTGATTAGAAGCTTGAAGAACTTGTCATATGTCCAAAAGGGCTAAACATGGATATCCTCATTTGAAAGTGGAATAACTTCGTCAACATAACTCCTATGAGATTTATTCAACTTCATTGAGTCTCTACACCGATTAATGGTTCCAAATCAAGATACTTACATAATGATTCATCCTGGTTTGATTAGAAGCTTGAAGAACTTGTCATATGTCCAAAAGGGCTAAACATGGATATCCTCATTAAAAGTGGAATAACTTCTTCAACGTAACTCCTATGAGATTTATTTAACTTCATGGAGTCTCTACACTGATAAATGGTTCCAAATCAATCTTCTTACATATTGATTCATCCTGGTTTGATTAGAAACTTGAAGAACTTCTCATATGTCCAAAAGGGCTAAACATGGATATCCTCATTAGAAAGTGGAATAACTTCTCCAACATAACTCCTCGGAGATTTATTCAACTTAATGGAGTCTCTACACTGATTAATGGTTCCAATTCAAGCTTTTTACATATTGATTCATCCTGGTTTGATTAGAAGCTTCAACAACTTGGCATATGTCCAAAAGGGCTAAACATGGATATCCTCATTAGAAAGTGGAATAACTTCTTCAACATAACTCCTATGAGATTTATTCAACTTCATGGAGTCTCTACACTGATTAATGGTTCCAAATCAATCTTCGTACATATTGATGTATCCTGGTTTGATTAGAAACTTGGAGAACTTCTCATATGTCCAAAAGGGTTAAACATGGATATCCTCATTAGAAAGTGGAATAACTTCTCCAACATAACTCCTATGAGATTTATTCAACTTCATGGAGTCTCTACACTGATTAATGGTTCCAAATCAAGCTTCTTACATATTGATTCATCCTGGTTTGATTAGAAGCTTGAAGAACTTGTCATATGTCCAAAAGGGCTAAACATGGATATCCTCATTAGAAAGTGGAATAACTTCTTCAACGTAACTCCTATGAGATTTAGTCAACTTCATGGAGTCTCTACACTGATTAATGGTTCCAAATCAATCTTCTTACATATTAATTCATCCTGTTTTGATTAGAAACTTGAAGAAACTTCTCATATGTCCAAAAGGGCTAAACATGGATATCCTCATTGGAAAGTGGAATAACTTCTTCAACATAACTCCTATGAGATTTATTCAACTTCATGGAGTCTCTACACTGATTAATGGTTCCAATTCAAGCTTTTTACATATTGATTCATCCTGGTTTAATTAGAAGCTTGAAGAACTTGTCATATGTCCAAAAGGGCTAAACATGGATATCCTCATTAGAAAGTGGAACAACTTCTTCAACATAAATCTTATGAGATTTATTCAACTTCATGGAGTCTCTACACTGATTAATGGTTCCAAATTAAGCTTCGTACATATTGATTCATCATGGTCCATTAGTAGCTTGAAGAACTTGCCATATGTCTAAAAGGGCTAAACATGGATATCCTCATTAGAAAGTGGAATAACTTCTTTAATATAACTCATATGAGATTTATTCAAATTCATGGAGTCTCTACACTGATTTATGGTTCCAATTCAAGCTTTTTACATATTGATTCATCCTAGTTTGATTAGAAGCTTGAAGAACTTGTCATATTGCCAAAAGGGCCAAACATTGATATCCTTATTAGAAAGTGGAATAACTTCTTCAACATAACTCTTATGAGATTTATTCAACTTTATGGAGTCTCTACACTGATTAATTGTTCCAAATTAAGCTTCGTACATATTGATTCATCATGGTTCCATTAGTAGCTTGAAGAACTTGCCATATGTCTAAAAGGGCTAAACATGGATATTCCTCATTAGAAAGTGGAATAACTTCTTTAATATAACTCATATGAGATTTATTCAACTTCATGGAGTCTCTACACTGATTTATGGTTCCAATTCAAACTTTTTAAGTATTGATTCATCCTGGTTTGATTAGAAGCTTGAAGAACTTGTCATATGTCCAAAAGGGCCAAACATTGATATCCTTATTAGAAAGTGGAATAACTTCTTCAACATAACTCCTATGAGATTTATTCAACTTCATGGAGTCTCTACACTGATTAATAGTTCCAAATCAATCTTCGTACATATTGATGCATCCTGGTTTGATTAGAAACTTGGAGAACTTCTCATATGTCCAAAAGGGCTAAACATGGATATCCTCATTAGAAAGTGGAATAACTTCTCCAACATAACTCCTATGAGATTTATTCAACTTCATGGAGTCTCTACACTGATTAATGGTTCCAAATCAAGCTTCTTACATATTGATTCATCCTTGTTTGATTAGAAGCTTGAAGAACTTGTCATATGTCCAAAAGGGCTAAACATGGATATCCTCATTAGAAAGTGGAATAACTTCTTTAACGTAACTCCTATGAGATTTATTCAACTTCATGGAGTCTCTACACTGATTAATGGTTCCAAATCAATCTTCTTACATATTAATTTATCCTGGTTTGATTAGAAAGTTGAAGAACTTCTAATATGTCCAAAAGGGCTAAACATGGATATCCTCATTAGAAAGTGGAATAACTTCTTCAACATAACTCCTATGAGATTTATTCAACTTCATGGAGTCTCTACACTGATTAATGGTTCCAATTCAAGCTTTTTACATATTGATTTATCCTGGTTTGATTAGAAGCTTGAAGAACTTGTCATATGTCCAAAAGGGCTAAACATGGATATCCTCATTAAAAGTGGAATAACTTCTTCAACGTAACTCCTATGAGATTTATTCAACTTCATGGAGTCTCTACACTGATTAATGGTTCCAAATCAATCTTCTTACATATTGATTCATCCTGGTTTGATTAGAAACTTGAAGAACTTCTCATATGTCCAAAAGGGCTAAACATGGATATCCTCATTAGAAAGTGGAATAACTTCTCCAACATAACTCCTCGGAGATTTATTCAACTTAATGGAGTCTCTACACTGATTAATGGTTCCAATTCAAGCTTTTTACATATTGATTCATCCTGGTTTGATTAGAAGCTTCAACAACTTGTCATATGTCCAAAAGGGCTAAACATGGATATCCTCATTAGAAAGTGGAATAACTTCTCCAACATAACTCCTAGGAGATTTATTCAACTTAATGGAGTCTCTACACTGATTAATGGTTCCAATTCAAGTTTTTTACATATTGATTCATCCTGGTTTGATTAGAAGCTTGAACAACTTGTCATATGTCCAAAAGGGCTAAACATGGATATCCTCATTAGAAAGTGGAATAACTTCTTCAACATAATGAAAGAATATAGAGATTTGGAAACTGTTTGAGTGTGAAGAATGATGAACAGGAAGAACTAGTGAGAGAGAGATGGGAGAATTCGAAATTTAGAGAGAGAGAATGAGGAACTGATTTCCTTAATCCATTTGTTACAACTTACACATCCTTTTAAAGGGAAACAATCTGAACAACTTAGACACACTAATATAATAAATAATGCTGGTGAAGTAAGACAAAGGGGCAGGCCAGCAGGATCAGAACCAGCAGGATCAGAGACAGCAGGATGCAGGATCAGAGACAGCAGGATGCAGGACCAGCAGGTTGATAGTGACAGGTCTGTGCTCTCTCTCCTCCTTAACCTTCACATGTGATCTCCTCTTGTCAACTTGCTACCAACAGCCCTTCTATTTCGAAATCCCTCTTGCTTGTGGTTACTTGGACAAAGTAATTAAATACTTCCCATCCAGTTGCTTGCCTTCCAAGCCAAGATAAGCCACACATGATTAGGTTGTACGGATGATCTTATAATACTTTTTCCGGATTGCCTTAGCTCCTCCATCAGCTTCAGTGTATTACTCCTTCATGTCAACACTCCCCCTCAAGCTTGACCATAGGGACTGGTCAAGCTTGGAAACCATGAAGCATTCCCTCATTAAAACCTTTACTTGGAAAAACCACTTGGGATAAAAACCAAGCAAAGGAAAAAGAGTAGAACACTTCATGGCAAGAGGATCAGTGACTAGAGAGGTCTATGAGTCCAAGCTTAGGAAGAATGAACTCACAAACCTTGCTGCTGGCTGCCTTGGTGAATATGTCAGCTAGTTGATCCTCACTTCTAGTGTAGCAGGGAAGTATCACTTGGTGCTCCACTGCTTGTCTCACCTTGTGGCAGTCTACTTCTATATGCTTTGTCCTCTCATGAAAGACTGAGTTGGATGCAATGTGTATTGCTGCCTGGTTGTCACAATGCATGGTCATTGGCGTGTTGATCTCAATACCCAAATCCTTTAGCAGTCCCTTGATCCATATGAGTTCACTAGTAAGCTTCCTCATAGCTCGGTACTCTGCCTCAGCACTTGAGCAAGAGACAACCTTCTGCTTCTTGCTCTTCCATGTGACTAGATTTCCCCCAATGAAGGTGCAATAACCTGTTGTTGATCTCCTATCAACTCTGTCTCCAGCCCAATCAGCATCACAATATCCTACAACTTCAGTGCTCTTGTTACATGCCATCCAAACACCTTGACCAGGAGCCTCTCTCAAGTATCTCAAGATCCTCTACACCATGTTCCAGTGATGAACCTTAGGATTTTGCATGTGTTGACTCACTTGGTTCACAGCAAAGCACACATCTGGGCGAGTGATGGTCAGGTATATAAGTTTCCCAACCATTCTCCTATACTTCTTGACATCTTCAAATGGAGTAGCCTCAAACTCCCCCTCTCGCAGTACCTTGTAGCCTTCTTCCAATGGAGTCTTGGCTTGTCTTCCTCCAAGGTTTCCTGCCTCATTTAAAAGATCAAGTGTGTACTTCCTTTGGGATAAGAAAAGCCCCTCTTTAGAGCGGCATATTTCAATCCCTAGGAAGTACTTCAACTCTCCCAAGTCTTTGATATCAAAAGATGATTTAAGAAAAGTCTTGGTTGAGAGTATACCTTCCTTGTCACTGCCAGTGATGATAATGTCATCCACATACACTAGAATGACCACAATCCCTTGCTTGCTGGTTAGAGTGAATAGAGTATGATCTGCCTCAGATTTTACAAAGCCTCTTCCATTGAGTGTGGTACTGAGCTTGTGATACCATGCCCTTGGAGATTGCTTCAAGCCATAGATTGCCTTCTTCAGCCTTAATACATTCCCTGGTTTGACCATGCCTTCTAGGCCAGGAGGTGGTCTCATGTATACTTCATCTTCCAACTCTCCTTGAAGAAAGGCATTCTTCACATCCATCTGCCATAGATCCCATTCTAGGTTGACAGCAAGTGATAGAAGAATCCTTATAGTGTGCAGCTTGGCCACTGGTGCAAATGTATCCAGATAATCTTCACCATAGACTTGAGTGTATCCTCTTGCAACTAGCCTTGTCTTTCTCCTTTCTGGTTTTCCATTGGCTAGATACTTGATGGTGTATATGAGGCGACTTGTAACAGCTTTCTTGCCCTTGGGAAGCTCAGTTTCAAACCATGTATCATTCTTAATCATGGCATTGACCTCATCTCCAACAGATGCTCTCCACTCCTCATGTTGCATAGCCTCTTCATATGTTTTTGGGATGTACTCCTGATCCAATTCCCCAATGAAGACTTGATGCTCTTCTGGATATTGAGCAAGGGAGCATACTGCACTTATTGGATGAGCCACAGCTTCAGCATTGAAGTAAACTCTTGTATTGATCCAGTTTGAAGCTGGCTTCCTGATCCTTGTACTCCTTCTTAATGGCTGTATCTGATCAGGTTCTGCCTCATTTCCTTCACTTGGGTCGCCCACTTGAGTTTCAGCCTCTGATTCTGATGGCATCTCATCTTGATCATGAACAACTGAGTTCTCTTCAGGTTGTCCATTTTCATTGCCCCCCTCATGATCAGGATGAGTGACTCCAATATCTTCCTCATCCTCTTCTATGGCATTAGTGGGAACCTCCTTGACTTTCTCAGGAACTTTGGACATACTGATGCCAAGATTCTCCATAATAATTCGCAGATTATTGGCCTTGTCTGATGCTTGAGACAGATCTTTGAGCTCATCCCAATTCTTCTCAGCATAAAACCCCTTGCTTTCCATAAACTTCACATCTCTGGATACAAGTACTCTCCTTGTTTCAGTATTGTAGCACTTGTATCCTTTCTGTGTGGGAGAGTATCCAATGAACATGCACTTCATGCTCTTTGCCTCTAGCTTGTTTCTTTGCTCTCCTGGTATCAGCACAAAGCAGGTGCATCCAAATACTCTAAGGTGTTGAATAGATGGTCTGGTTTGGTTCAATACTTCATATGGAGAGATGTCCTTCAGCACCTTGGTAGGAATCCGGTTGATTAGATAGCAGGCTGTTACCACAGCATCACTCCAGAATCTCTTAGGGACATTTGCATGGAACATCATTGATCTAGCCACCTCCATTAGATGCCTATTTTTCCTTTCAGCCACTCCATTTTGCTGTGGAGTATAAGGGCAGCTTGTTTGATGAACTATGCCATGTTTAGCCAGATGATTCTTGAAAGCATGACTTGTATACTCTCCTCCATTGTCTGACCTTAGTACCTTCACATTAGCCTTAAAATGGTCAGTGACATAAGATTGGAAGTTCATAAAAGCCTCTAACACACGGTCCTTAGAAGGAAGCAAAGTGATCCAAGTGTACTTTGATTTTTCATCTATAAATGTAACAAAATACTTATGGTTATCTCTAGACATACAAGGAGAGGTCCAAACATCAGAGTGAACTAAGTCAAAGAATTTCTCATAGATAGTATCAGATGTTGGAAAAACAGATTTGCAATGCTTTCCTAAGATGCATGCTTCACATTCTAGGTGGTTATATGACTTATCAGGCATAATGAGTTCTAATGCAAGAGTGTGAGGGTGACCTAATCTAGCATGCCAAGTAGTGCTATCACACATAGAAGAGTTACTGATCATGCATAAATGAGAAGGTGTAAAGGGTTTAGAGGGCTTAGTCTTTTGGAGATGGTATAAACCACCCTGACTGTTTCCTTCACCAATCACTTTCCCTGTCTTAAGGTCCTGAAACTCAACATCATTAGGCCTAAAAACTACCTGACAATTAAGGTCAACCGTGGCTTTTTTCACAGATAGAAGGTTAGAAGCAAAACTAGGCATATAGAAGGCAGTAGATTCCCTATCAAACAGTTTAAGGTTCCCTATCCCTTCTATCTTCACCCTATCTCCATTAGCTATTACTACATTCCCTAAGGCAGGCCTAACATCACTAATAAGATTCCTATCACTAATCATATGATGACTAGCTCCTGAATCTATTATGATTGGTCTAGAGACAAGGGAATGTGTACCAGACTTCTTTGCGGAGATGATGGCTTTGGCTGCTTTGATCAGTGGCTCAATATCACTCATCCTTATAGGACCATCATTGATCACTGTCTTGTTCCAATTTTCTCCTCCATTGGTGTCACTGCTAAGAGCTGAGTACATAGATACACCTTCAGGCGCCATTTCAAGAGATGGACAGACTTCTTTCTTGAATTTAAATCCACCAGACTTGAAAGTCAGCAAGCTTTGCTGGGTTTTCTTTCTAACATGTCTTTTCTTGGTCTTCTTGTATCCTGGTACAAACCCCAACCTTACACTCTTGTTGTACATATCCTTTAATGCTGGTTTCCTTTCCTTTGTAAAGAGAGTGTGTGATGTTTGTTCTTTCTGAATTTGAGCACACACATCATCTAGGTCAGGAAGTTTTTCTTGCCTCAGAATATGCTTGATCAGTTGGTTGTAGGATGTACTTAGATTCAGGAGAAGGCTGAAGACCTTGTCTTGTTCATATCTTTCCCTTATGACATCTGGATCAGTAGAGAAGGGCCTAAGCATATCTAGCTCTGCCCACAAGCTACTGAACTTTCCAAAGTACAGATTGAACTCCACTCCTTCCTGGCTCAAGTTGTTGATAATCCTCTTGACTTCAAATACTCTGCTGAGGTTGGAGAAATTCCCATAAACATTTTTAAGACTTTCCCATAAATCTTTGGTGGTTTCACAATGTGAGTAAGCCTCCAAGATTGACTCTGAGAGAGAGCTGTGAATGATCTCAAGTGCTAGCTGGTCTTCTTGAACCCACTTGTCTTCATTCTTCAGGGCATGCGCCTGTACTTCCTCTTGAACCATCATCCTCTTTGAAGTATCAGCCTCTATGATGTGGCTGTCCCAAAGTCCATGACTTCCCAAGGCTACTCTGGCCACTCTTGACCATAGCAAGTAATTAGAACCCTTGAGGGTTACTGGAATTATGCTTTCTTTCTTCATCTCCATGGCTGGATTTCTTTTATCCACTGGACAAAACTATGAACCCATGAATTTTTGAAGAACAGAATAGAGAGAATTTTTGAAAAATAAAGGAGATATCCAGAATCTTAGGAACTGAGATTAGTAGAGAGTTTTAAAACACAGAGGTGAAATATCCAGAATTTTTCAAAGCTGGCAAAGAGGGGACAGAGTGAAGAACAGAGTAAACAGAGTATACTGAACCAGAGTGAAGAAACAGAGTAAACATAAAAGAATGGTTTTGATTTGCGGAAGTTGGTGAGAATAAGGTTTCAAGAGCTTATGGCTCTGATACCATGAAAGAATATAGAGATTTGGGAACTTGTTTGAGTGTGAAGAATGATGAACAGGAAGAACTAGTGAGAGAGAGATGGGAGAATTCGATATTTAGAGAGAGAGAATGAGGAACTGATTTCCTTAATCCATTTGTTACAACTTACACATCCTTTTAAAGGGAAACAATCTGAACAACTTGACACACTAATATAATAAATAATGCTGGTGAAGTAAGACAAAGGGGCAGGCCAGCAGGATCAGAACCAGCAGGATCAGAGACAGCAGGATGCAGGACCAGCAGGTTGATAGTGACAGGTCTGTGCTCTCTCTCCTCCTTAACCTTCACATGTGATCTCCTCTTGTCAACTTGCTACCAACAGCCCTTCTATTTCGAAATCCCTCTTGCTTCTAGTTACTTGGACAAAGTAATTAAATACTTCCCATCCAGTTGCTTGCCTTGCAAGCCAAGATAAGCCACACATGATTAGGTTGTACGGATGATCTTATAATACTTTTTCCGGATTGCCTTAGCTCCTCCATCAGCTTCAGTGTATTACTCCTTCATGTCAACACATAACTCCTATGAGATTTATTCAAGTTCATGGAGTCTCTACACTGATTAATGGTTCCAAATAAATCTTCGTACATATTGATTCATCATGTTTCCATTAGTAGCTTCAAGAACTTGCCATATGTCTAAAAGGGCTAAACATGGATATCCTCATTAGAAAGTGGAATGTCTTCTTTAATATAACTCCTATGAGATTTAATCAACTTCATGGAGTCTCTACACTGATTAATGGTTCCAAATTAAGCTTCGTACATATTAATTCATCATGGTTCCATTAGTAGCTTGAAGAACTTGCCATATGTCTAAAAGGGCTAAACATGGATATTCCTCATTAGAAAGTGGAATAACTTCTTTAATATAACTCATATGAGATTTATTCATCTTCATGGAGTCTCTACACTGATTTATGATTCCAATTCAAGCTTTTTAAATATTGATTCATCCTGGTTTGATTAGAAGCTTGAAGAACTTGTCATATGTCCAAAAGTGCCAAACATTGATATCCTTATTAAAAAGTGGAATAACTTCTTCAACATAACTCCTATGAGATTTATTCAACTTCATGGAGTCTCTATACTTATTAATGGTTCTAAATCAAGCTTCTTACATATTGATTCATCCTGGTTTGATTAGAAGCTTGAAGAACTTGTCATATGTCCAAAAAGGCTAAACATGGATATCCTCATTAGAAAGTGGAATAACTTCGTCAACATAACTCCTATGAGATTTATTCAACTTCATGGAGTCTCTAAATTGATTAATGGTTTCAATTCAAGCTTTTTACATATTGATTTATCCTGGTTTGATTAGAAGCTTGAAGAAATTGTCATATGTCCAAAAGGGCTAAACATGGATATCCTCATTAGAAAGTGGAATAACTTCGTCAACATAACTCCTGTGAGATTTATTCAACTTCATGGAGTCTCTACATTGCTTAATGGTTCCAAATCAAGATTCTTACATATTGATTCATCCTGGTTTGTTTAGAAGCTTGAAGAACTTGCCATATGTCCAAAAAGGTTAAACATGGATATCCTCATTAGAAAATGGAATAACTTCTTCAACCTAACTCCTATGAGATTTATTCAACTTCATGGAGTCTCTACACTGATTAATGGTTCCAAATCTATATTCTTACATATTTATTCATCCTGGTTTGATTAGAAACTTGAAGAACTTCTCATATGTCCAAAAGGGCTAAACATGGATATCATCATTAGAAAGTGGAATAACTTCTCCAACATAACTTCTATGAGATTTATTCAACTTCATGGAGTCTCTACACTGATGAATGGTTCCAAATCAAGCTTCTTACATATTGATTCATCTTAGTTTGATTAGAAGCTTGAAGAACTTGTCATATGTCCAAAAGAGCTAAACATGGATATCCTCATTAGAAAGTGGAACAACTTATTCAACATAACTACTATGAGATTTATTCAACTCCATGGAGTCTATACACTGATTAATGGTTCCAAATCAAGCTTCTTACATATTGATTCATCCTGGTTTGATTAGAAGCTTGAAGAACTTGTCATATGTCCAAAAAAGCTAAACATGGATATCCTCATTAGAAAGTGGAATAACTTCTTCAACATAACTCCTAAGAGATTTATTCAACTTCATGGAGTCTCTACACTGATTAATGGTTCCAAATTAAGGTTCG
Organism: Sinapis alba; assembly: GCA_012274485.2. Lineage (NCBI taxonomy): Eukaryota > Viridiplantae > Streptophyta > Magnoliopsida > Brassicales > Brassicaceae > Sinapis > Sinapis alba. The sequence continues at coordinate 21,432 of MU107808.1, read as the reverse complement.
TACATATTGATTCATCATGGTTCCATTAGTAGCTTGAAGAACTTGCCATATGTCTAAAAGGGCTAAACATGAATAACCTCATTAGAAAGTGGAATAACTTCTTCAACATAACTCCTATGAGATTTATTCAACTTCATGGAGTCTCTACACTGATTTATGGTTCCAAATTAAGCTTCGTACATATTGATTCATAGGTTCCATTAGTAGCTTGAAGAACTTGCCATATGTCTAAAAGGGGTGAACATGGGTATCCTCATTAGAAAGTGGAATAACTTCTTTAATATAACTCATATGAGATTTATTCAACTTCATGGAGTCTCTCCACTGATTTATGGTTCCAATTCAAGCTTTTTAGATATTGATTCATCCTGGTTTGATTAGAAGCTTGAAGAACTTGTCATATGTCCAAAAGAGCCAAACATTGATATCCTTATTAGAAAGTGGAATAACTTCTTCAACATAACTCCTATGAGATTTATTCAACTTCATGGAGTCTCTACGCTGATTAATGGTTCCAAATCAAGCTTCTTACATATTGATTCATCCTGGTTTGATTAGAAGCTTGAAGAACTTGTCATATGTCTATAAGGGCTAAACATGGATATCCTCATTAGAAAGTGGAATAACTTCTTCAACGTAACTCCTATGAGGTTTATTCAACTTCATGGAGTCTCTACACTGATTAATGGTTCCAAATCAATCTTCGTACATATTGATTCATCCTGGTTTGATTAGAAACTTGAAGAACTTCTCATACGTCCAAAAGGGCTAAACATGGATATCCTCATTAGAAAGTGGAATAACTTCTTCAACATAACTCCTATGAGATTTATTCAACTTCATGGAGTCTCTACACTTATTAATGGTTTCAATTCAAGCTTTTTACATATTGATTTAGCCTGGTTTGATTAGAAGCTTGAAGAACTTGTCATATGTCCAAAAGGGCTAAACATGGATATCCTCATTAGAAAGTGGAATAACTTCGTCAACATAACTCCTATGAGATTTATTCAACTTCATGGAGTCTCTACATTGATTAATGGTTCCAAATGAAGATTCTTACATATTGATTCATCCTGGTTTGTTTAGAAGCTTGAAGAACTTGCCATATGTCCAAAAAGGTTAAACATGGATATCCTCATTAGAAAGTGGAATAACTTCTTCAACGTAACTCCTATGAGATTTATTCAACTTCATGGAGTCTCTACACTGATTAATGGTTCCAAATCAATCTTCTTACATATTGATTCATCCTGGTTTGATTAGAAACTTGAAGAACTTGTCATATGTCCAAAAGGGCTAAACATGGATATCCTCATTAGAAAGTGGAATAACTTCTTCAACATAACTCCTATGAGATTTATTCAACTTCATGGAGTCTCTACACTGATTAATGGTTCCAAATCAAGCTTCTTACATATTGACTCATCCTGGTTTGATTAGAAGCTTGAAGAACTTGTCATATGTC
>MU107807.1:25956-39981 GCA_012274485.2 Sinapis alba | reverse complement strand
GTGTATTTAGATTTTTCATCTATGAAAGTTACAAAGTACTTATAGTTCTCTCTAGACAAACATGGAGCAGTCCAAACATCAGAGTGAACTAAATCAAAGCAATGCTCATAGATAGTAGAGGATTTCTGAAAAACAGTCTTACAATGCTTGCCTAAAACACAAGCTTCACAATCATTATTCTCAAACATAACACCTGGTAACATTAAATTTAAAGCTCTAACATGAGGGTGACCTAATATAGCATGCCACAATGCATCATTATTCAAAACAGACTTGAAAGAGTAAATAGGACTAGAGGCAGGGGCTAAGTCTTCAAGCATGTATAATTCTCCTTTGGTAACTCCTCTTCCAATCATCTCACTGCTTTTAATATCCTGAAACTTTACATCATCAGGACTAAAGATAACATTGCATTGAAGATCAGTGGTGCATCTCTTGACAGATAAAAGATTAGAAGTGAACTCAGGCATGTAGAAAGCTCTAGATTCTTTTTCAAAGAGTTTTAGATTCCCTATCCATTTAATAGGAATCTTATCACCATTTGCAATCATCACATGACCGTAAGCAGGTTCTAGATCTTTAATCAGGTTATTGTCACTAATCATATGGTGAGAAGCACCAGAATCAACAATCAATGGTTTAGACACATTTTGAGCAGTGTAAGTTCTAGGTGATTCCTTTTCATTTCCTAATGAGTTTGATTTCCCTAGTAACCTATCAATGATTCCAGATAATGGGTTTGTACTATCTAGAAACCTATCAATAGTTCTAGGGACAGTGCAAGCAGCAAAAGAATAACCAATAATATCTCCAAGAGGGTTACCAGACTCCTTGAGAGCTTTGATTAGAGCATCAATATCTGACTTTCTGATCACTTCATGCTCCATGCTCTTCAAGGCAGTGTGTTGAGAAGCAAGGGCCTTTCCTTCAGTGTCTCCACGTCGTGGGTTAGATCCAGCACCAGATGTACCAGCCTCACCAGCTTCAGACAGATGTGCTCTTGCTTCCCTTTCCTTCATGAACTTTGGTGGTTTGAGGTGGGGATGGAGAATCCAGCACTGACTCCTCTTGTGACCAGGCTTCTTGCAATGATCACAGTTGCCTATAAACCTTCTATCCTCACCATACTTCCTGTCTTCAGACCTGTACATAGCTTTATTAGCTTGCACAGTCTCAGCCTTGTTAGCTAAGGACAAGTCTCCTTTGCCTCTAAATAACCCAAGAGACCCTTCCTCCTTATGAATCTGAGCACAAACTTCCTCAAGAGATGGGAGCTTAGATGACCTCAGTATATGCTTGATCACATCATTGAAAGCAGGATTCAAGGTTAAAAACAACCCAAACACTTGGTCTTGCTCACGCCTCTCCATGAGGGTTTCCTGGTCAGTAGTGTTAGGCCTTAGCATTTCCAGCTCAGACCATAGTGCCCTGAACCTGCCTAAGTGTTTAGTGAACTCAACCTCCTCTTGCACCAGAATATTTGTGAGTTTTAGAGTCTATCTAGATGAAGAACATTTGTAGAGAGAGAGAGGGAGAGTTCGGAACCGAGAGAGAGAGAGAGAGAGAGAAGGAGAAGAAATGTTTCTTATTTCTTAATCAATTCAGAACTTGGTACATGTCTTTAAATAGACTAACAATATAATAAACAATGCATACAAGTTGACTAGAGAAAAGAATAAACAAAGGAGGCCTGGCTTGTGGCAGAACTGATCCGTGGCAGGTCTGCCCATGGCAGTGGCGCGTCAAGCATGGTTGGAAAGGGACAGGAGCCAACGGTCTTCTTCCTTAACTCCACCCGTGACTTTCTTCATTCTCGGCTCCCTCCTCTTTGTCGACCATCTCCTTTCATTCTGATTTAAGTGAGCTTCCCTCCTTCTCAAGGTAAGCCTTTGCTTGTCTTGCAAGGTACGTTAGGTCACTCCTTGACCTAACTGTACGGACAAANTTCTTCATTCTCGGCTCCTTTCTCTTTGTCGACCATCTCCTTTCATTCTGATTTAAGTGAGCTTCCCTCCTTCTCAAGGTAAGCCTTTGCTTGTCTTGCAAGGTACGTTAGGTCACTCCTTGACCTAACTGTACGGACAAACTAATACATCATTCCTTGATCATCCGAGTGCTTCTCTTGCTTTGATCTCTTCTTCTTTGTCACACTTGTTTCTTATTGATGTAACTCAAGTCCTTATCTTCTTATTGCTTCATCTTCACAGTCCCCCTCAAGCTTGATCATGGGAACCGATCAAGCTTGGACACCATGAAGCATTCCCTCATTAAAACCTTAGCTTGGAACAAACCACTTGGGATAAAAACCAAACCAAGGGAAAAGAGTAGAACACCTCATGGCTAATAGGATCAGTGTGATGAGAGATCCACGAGTCCCAACTTGGAATGTATGAACTCGCAAACCTTAGAACTTGCAGACTTGGTGAACACATCAGCCAACTGGTCCTCACTTCTTGTATAGCATGGTAGTATGATCCTTTGTTCCACAGCCTGTCTGACCTTATGGCAATCCACCTCAATGTGTTTGGTCCTCTCATGGAACACATTGTTAGATGCTATGTGTATGGCAGCTTGATTATCACAATGCATTGTGGTTGGAGATGATGCCTCTATACCCTAGTCTTTGAGCAGGTTCCTGATCCAGATAAGCTCACTAGTAAGCTTCCTCATTGCTCTATATTCTGCTTCAGCACTTGAGCATGATACCACCTTCTGCTTCTTGCTCTTCCATGTTACCAAATTGCCTCCAATGAAAGTGCAATAGCCTGTGGTTGACCTCCTATCCACTCTGTCTCCAGCCCAACCAGCATCACAATACCCAACTATTTATGTGCTCTTGTTGCAACCCATCCACACTCCTTGTCCTGGTGCCTCTCTTAGATACCTTAGAATCCTCTCCACCATGTTCCAATGGTGTATCTTGGGTGATTGCATATGTTGGCTGACTTGGTTGACTGCAAAGCACACATCAGGTCTTGTAATGGTGCGGTAGATTAGCTTTCCTACCATTCTCCTATAGTGTTTGACATCAGTATAAGGTTTGTCTTCAATCTCCCCCTCACGCAACACTTTGTATCCATCTTCTAGTGGCGTTTTGGCTGCTCTTCCTCCTAGTTCACCTGCCTCATTCAAAAGATCAAATGTGTACTTCCTTTGGGATAGAAACAGCCCCTCTTTAAAACGGCATATTTCAATTCCTAGGAAGTACTTTAACTCTCCCAAATCTTTGATATCAAAAGATGATCTAAGAAAAGCTTTAGTTAGGAGTATACCTTTCTTGTCACTCCCTGTGATGATGATATCATCCACATACACCACAATCACAACAATCCCTTGTTGGCTGGTAAGGGTGAAGAGAGTGTGATCAGCTTCAGACTTGATGAACCCCCTTCCATTCAGTGTGGTGCTTAGCTTGTGATACCAGGCCCTTGGTGATTGTTTCAGTCCATAGATGGCTTTCTTGATTCTAAGAACATTTCAAGGCTTCACCAATTGCTCTAGGCCAGGAGGTTGTCTCATATAAACTTCATCTTCAAGTTCACCTTGTAAGAATGCATTCTTCACATCCATTTGCCATAGATCCCACTCTAGGTTGACTGCCAAGGATAGGATGATCTTTATTGTGTGGAGCTTGGCTACTGGGGCAAAGGTATCAAGGTAGTCTTCTCCATAAGTCTGAGTGAACCCTCTTGCTACAAGTCTAGTTTTGCGCCTTTCTACTGTCCCATCAGCCTTGTACTTGATAGTGAAGATCCAACGACTTGTTACAGCCTTCTTGCATTTGGGAAGCTCTGCCTCGTACCATGTATCATTAACCACCATAACATTTGTCTCACTTGCCACTGATTCTTTCCACTCCTCATGCTCCATGGCTTCCTCATAGGACCTTGGGATGTATTCCTGGTCCAACTCTCCAATAAATACCACATGCTCTTGAGGATATTGTGCAAGTAAACATACTGCTTGTATGGGATGAGCTACTGCTTGGGAGTTGAAGTATATTCTTGTATTTTTCCAGCGAGAGGGAGGATACCGGATTCTATTACTCCTTCTCAATGTTGGTTGACTCATCTCCTCTTCATTATAAGGGGCCCTTGTATCATCTGCTACTGATTCTTCCTGTGGGGAATGTTGTTCCTCATCTTCTTGGACTTGATGTTCAGCTTGATCATCGGTTGATGAATCCTGAGTTGTTGTATCCTCTTGATGTTGCTCAGTCTGATTTCCCCCCTAAGGATAAAGGTGAGACATCTCAATACCATCAGTACCAGCTTCAGTAGATGGTATGGTTTCCTCTTGTCTAGTCGCCACTCTCTCTTTGGGCAAACTGATTCCAATGTTCTCCATTACTCTCCTTAGGTTGTCTGCTCTATCCGAGGCTGATTGGGAGAGATTCTTCAGCTCATCCCAACTTTTTTTTATCATAATAGCCTTTGGATTCTACAAACTTCACATCCCTGGAGATTAGAACTCTCTTAGTCTCCGGTGCATAACATTTGTACCCCTTTTGATGAGGTGAATATCCAGTGAAGACAGCCTTGAGCTGACAGCTTATCCCTTTGTTCCCCTGGAATCAAGACAAAACACAGGCACCCAAACAGACGCATATGATCAATGGATGGTTTGTTTTGGTTGAGTACCTCATAAGATGATTGGTCTTGAAGGATTCTTGTGGGAATTCTGTTGATCTAGTAACATGATGTCAAGACTGCATCTCCCCAAAAACGTTTAGGCATGCTTGTGTGGAACATCATGCTTCTTGCCACCTCCATGAGATGCCTATTCTTTCTTTCAGCCACACCATTTTGTTGTGGAGTATATGGACAGCTTGTCTGGTGGATCATTCCATACTTTGCCAAATGTTGCTTGAATGCATTGCTTGTATATTCTCCTCCATTATCTGATCTTAAAATTTTTATCTTGGCATTAAAGTGGTTAGATACATGATTTTGAAAATTTATGAAAGCTTCTAAGACCCTATCTTTTGATTGCAATAATGTGATCCATGTATACTTTGATTTCTCATCTATGAATGTCACAAAATACTTATGATGCTCTCTATACATGCAAGGGGCAGTCCATACATCCGAATGAATAAGGTCAAAGCAATTTTCATAAATGGTACTTGATCTAGGGAACACAGTTTTGCAATGTTTTCCTAAGATACAAGCTTCACACTCATTTTTAAAGGAAATATTAGGTAACATGATGTTTAAGGCACGAGAATGAGGATGACCTAATCTAGCATGCCACAATACATCTTTAGGTAAATCAGAAATGGAGTTTAAAGCATAAGATAATTCAGAAGCAAGCTTGGTGTCTTCAAGAAAGTATAAGTCTCCCTTGGTTACACCTTTTCCAAGCAACCTACTAGTTTCAATATCCTGAAAGTAGACATCATTAGGAGTGAAGGTGACACTGCAATTCAAGTCATTAGTGGCTCTCTTAACAGATAACAAATTTGAGGTAAAGCTAGGCATATAAAAGGCTTTGGATTCTTTTCCAAACAACCTAAGATCGCCTACTCCTTTAATTGGTACCTTTTCTCCATTAGCTATCATAACATTTCCTAATGCAGGCACAATGTTTTTAATCAATTTTAGATCACTTATCATGTGGTGACTAGCTCCTGAATCAATAACTAGAGGTTTACTCATTTTTAAATCAGTGAATGCATTCAAGGAGACACCACAGTTTGTAGCATGTAAAGAGGTACCAGGAGTGTTACCACAGTTGTCCTTGAGGACTTTGATGAGAGCCTCAATGTCAGATCGCTTGATGGCTTCATCCGGGGTGTTCCTCAAGGTAGAGCAGCCACTGGAGGCAAGAGCTTTTCCCTCACCAGCTGCATTGGTAGGACGCATGGTTCCTTGCTCACCCATATCACCAGAATAGTTGGCCCTTCCATCATTGTAGGGAGTTCTAAACTTCTGTGGTTTGAGGTGTGGATGAAGGATCCAGCACTTGTCTTTACCATTCCCTTTCTTCTTACAATGATCACACACCCACACCTTCTTGTCTTCTGGTTTGTAGGCGCCTTTGTTTGCAATTCCCTCATCTTGGTTTGCTAGCACAAGGTCTCCTTTTCCTCCAAAGAGACCCACTGATCCTTGTTCTTTTTGAATCTGGGAACATACTTCCTCAAGTGATGGAAGTTCTTTACCCCTTAGGATATGCTTGATGAGGTCATTGTATCCAGGGTTGAGAGTGAACATGAGCGCAAACACCTTGTCTTGTTCTCTCCTTGCATTCAACACCTCCGGATCAACAGTTGCTGGTCTTAGCATTTCTAGTTCAGCCCACAAGGATCTGAACTTCCCAAAGTGCTTGTCAAAGACCGTATCTTTTTGGCTAAGAGTGTTGATAGCCCTCTTGACTTCAAACACTCTACTGATGTTTGAAACATTTCCATACACCTTCTTTAGTGTGTCCAATAGTTCCTTGGAAGTTTCACAGTAGGAGTAAGCTTCCTGGATTGAGGCTCCAAGGCTGTTCTGAATGATAGACAACACCATGAGGTCCTCCTGACCTTGTTTCTTATCACTAGCATCAACAACCACAACTTCATTGCCATCCTCTCCTAGAATTGTCTTTTTCTTTGGGTTCTTGCCTTCTTCAACGATTTCCCAGAGACCTCTGCCTCCAAGAGCTGTTTTGGCAAGCCTTGCCCATAGTAGATAGTTAGATCCTTTGAGAGTAACCGGTATCACCACCATTTTCGAGTTTTCTCCCATATCCATCAAGAACAGTTCAAGAACACAAAGAACAGTTCAAGAACAGTTCGAGAACCGTGAGAATGAAAGAAGGAATGGCGTAAAGAGACGTGAAAGAAAGGATTCAAAGAGTACTTGCGGAAGAAATGAAGGTTTCAGGAGCATAAATGCTCTGATACCATGTGAGTTTTAGAGTGTATCTAGATGAAGAACATGAAGAACATTTGTAGAGAGAGAGAGAGAGAGAAGGAGAAGAAATGTTTCTTATTTCTTAATCAATTCAGAACTTGGTACATGTCTTTAAATAGACTAACAATTTAATAAACAATGCATACAAGTTGACTAGAGAAAAGAATAAAAAAAGGAGGCCTGTCTTGTGGCAGAACTGATCCGTGGCAGGTCTGACCCATGGCAGTGGCGCGTCCAGCATGGTTGGAAAGGGACAGGAGCCAACGGTCTTCTTCCTTAACTCCACCCGTGACTTTCTTCATTCTCGGCTCCCTCCTCTTTGTCGACTATCTCCTTTCATTCTGATTTAAGTGAGCTTCCATCCTTCTCAAGGTAAGCCTTTGCTTGTCTTGCAAGGTACGTTAGGTCACTCCTTGACCTAACTGTACGTACAAACTAATACATCATTCCTTGATCATCCGAGTGCTTCTCTTGCTTTGATCTCTTCTTCTTTGTCACACTTGTTTCTTATTGATGTAACTCAACTCCTTATCTTCTTATTGCTTCATCTTCACAGTATTGATGGATCTCTTCACTTCAAACACCCTGCTCAGATTGGAAATGTTACCATACACCTTCTGGAGTGTTTCCCACAACTCCTTTGGAGTCTCACAATAACTATAGGCTTCAAGGATTGAGGCTTCAAGAGACCCTTGTATCACAGATAACACCATCAGATCCTCTTGAGCCCACTTGTCCTGATCGACCAAAGCAAGCTCCTTTTCACCTCCTTCTTCACTAGCAACTGGTTTTGGACCTCCATCAGTGATGTGAGACCATAAACCCTTGCTCCCAACAGCTGTCTTCACCAGCCTTGACCACAATAGGTAGTTACCACCACCTTTCAACACCACAGGAACTGCCATGACCTTGTTCCCTTCCATCTTGCCTTGCTTGACTCAGATGAACACAAAAGAACTAAACTTGAAATGAAGCTGAAGAAGATCGAACCCAATACCCAGAATAAGAACAACAAGGCTCCGATACCATAAAATATTTAGAACTAGAAAGAGATTGATTAAGAAGTATGAGAGAATGGAGGAGATTTAAACAGAAATGAGTGAGTTTAGTGTAGAATCATGATGAACCCTTAAGAACTAGAGAGAGAGACTAAGAACAAGAGAGAGAGAGACTTAGAACTGTCTGTTTATTAATCAAGGCAGAGTTTACAATATATAGAAGGAGGAAACAAAGGGAATTCGAAAACAAAAGCAAGTGGAGTCAAAGGGGAGGAGCGCCTTGCTTTGTGCTGGTCCAATGGGATGGCTAACATGTGTAAGGCATCTTGGCATCTTGGTGAAGATCCTGACAGCCTGTCCCAGCTGTCAGACGCGCTTCCCTTGCTCCTCAACGTTCGGATCAGGGTAAGAAAGGTAACCAAGCTTCTACCTTCAAAGTTACTTCACCCGAGTAACTTTGATCACCTCCATGTGTGTACGGCCAAGTGTGTACGGACTGTACGGTCACATGTACGGACTGTACGGATGCCCTAAGCCAAAATGCTCCCCCTCTCTTCATACTTCCCAAATCCTCCATTCCATCATAAGTAAGCCCCTTCTCCTTATTCATTATGTTCAACACTAAATCAAACCAGGATGAATTACTATATAAGATGATTGATTTGGAACCATTATTCAGTGGAGAGTATCCATGAAGTTGAATAAATCCAAAAGGAGTTATGTTGAAGAAGTTATTCTACTTTCTAATCAGGATATCCATGTTTAGCCTGTTTTGACATATGGCAAGTTCTGCAAGCTTCTAATCAAACCAGGATGAATTACTATGTAAGAAGCTTGATTTGGAACCATTATTCGGTGGAGAATATCCATGAAGCTGAATAAATCCCAAAGGAGTTATGTTTAAGAAGTTATTCCACTTTCTAATCCGAATATCCATGTTTACCCTGTTTGGACATATGGCAAGTTCTTCAAGCTTCTAATCAAACCAAGATGAATCACTATGTAAAAAGCTTTATTTGGAACCGTTAATCAATGGAGATTCTTTCATGAAGTTGAATAAATCCCATAGGAGTTATGTTGAAGAAGTTATTCCACTTTCTAATCAGGATATCCATGTTTAGCCTGTTTGCACATATAGCAAATTCTTCATGCTTCTAAACAAACCAAGATGAATCACTATGTAAGAAGCTTGATCTAGAAACCAATATTCAGTGGATAGTATCCATGAAGTTGAATCAATCCCAAAGGAGTTATGTTTAACAAGTTATTCCACTTTCTAATCATGATATCCATGTTTAGTCTGTTTGGACATATGGCAAGTTCTTGTAGCTTCTAATCAAACCAGGATGAATCACTACGTAAGAAGTTTGCTTAGGAACCATTATTCAGTGGAGAGTATCCATGAAGTTGTATCAATCTCAAAGGAGTTTTGTTTAAGAAGTTATTCCACTTTCAAATCAGGATATTCATGTTTAGCCTGTTTAGACATATGGTAAGTTTTTGAAGTTTCTAATCAAACAAGGATTAATCACTACGTAAGAAGCTTGATTTGGAACCATTATTCAGTGGAGAGTAACCATAAAGTTTAATGAATCCCAAATGAGTTATGTTTAAGAATTTATTCCACTTTCTAACCAGGATATCCATGTTTAGCATGTTTGGACATATGGCAAATTCTTCAAGCTTCAAATCAAACTAGGATGAATCACTATGTAACAAGCTTGATGTGGAACCATTATTCAGTGGAGAGTATACATGAAGTTGAATAAATCCCAAAGGAGTTATGTTTAAGAAGTTATTCCACTTTCTAATCAGGATATCCATGTTTAGCCTGTTTGGACATATGGCAAGTTCTTCAAGCTCCTAATCAAACCAGGATGAATCACTATGTACTAAGATTTATTTGGAACCATTATTCAGTGGAGAGTATCCATGAAGTTGAATAAATCCCAAAGGAGTTATGTTTAAGAAGTTATTCCACTTTCTAATCAGGATATCCATGTTTAGCCTGTTTGGACATATGGCAAGCTCTTCAAGCTTTTAATCAAACCAGGATGAATCACAATGCAAAAAGCTTGATTTCGAACCATTAATCAATGGAGAGTCTTTCATGAAGTTAAATAAATCCCATAGGAGTTATGTTTAAGAAGTTATTCCACTTTCTAATCAGGATATCCATGTTAAGCCTGTTTGGACATATGGCAAGTTCTTTAAGCTTCTAATCAAACCCGGATGAACCACTATGTAAGAAGCTTGATTTGGAACCATTATTCAGTGAAGAGTATCCATAAAGTTGATTAAATCCCAAAGGAGTTATGTTTAAGAAGTTATTCCACTTTCTAATCAAGATATCCATGTTTAGCCTATTTGGACATACGGCAAGTTCTTCAAGCTCCTAATCAAACCAGGATGAATCACTATGTAATAATATTGATTTGGAACCATTAATCAATGGAGAGTCTTTCATGAATTTGAATAAATCCCATAGGAGTTATGTTGAATAACTTATTTCACTTTCTAATCAGGATATCCATGTTTAGCTTGTTTGGACATATGGCAACTTCTTCAAGCTTCTAATCAAACCCGGATGAATCACAATGTAAGAAGCTCTATTTGGAACCATTATTCAGTGGAGAGTATCCATGAAGTTGAATAAATCCCAAAGGAGTTATGTTTAAGAAGTTATTCCACTTTCTAATCAGGATATCCATGTTTAGCCTGTTTGGACATATGGCAAGTTCTTCAAGCTCCTAATCAAACCAGGATTAATCACTATGTAAGAAGATTGATTTGGAACCATTATTCAGTGGATAGTATCCATGAAGTTGAATAAATCCCAAAGGAGTTATGTTTAAGAAGTTATTCCACTTTCTAATAAGGATATCCATGTTTACCCTGTTTGGACATATGGCAAGGTCTTCAAGCTTCTAATCAAACCATGATGAATCACTATGTAAAAAGCTTGATTTGGAGTCATTAATCAATGGAGAGTCTTTCATGAAGTTAAATAAATCCCATAGGAGTTATGTTTAAGAAGTTATTATACTTTCTAATCAGGATATCCATGTTAAGCCTGTTTGGACATATGGCAAGTTCTTCAAGCTTCTAATTAAACCCGGATGAATCACTATGTAAGAAGCTTGATTTGGAACCATTATTCAGTGAACAGTATCCATAAAGTTAATTAAATCCCAAAGGAGTTATGTTTAAGAAGTTATTCCACTTTCTAATCAGGATATCCTTGCTTAGCCTGTTTGGACATATGGCAAGTTCTTCAAGCTCCTAATCAAACCAGGATGAATCACTATGTAAGAAGATTGATTTGGAACCATTATTCGGTGGAGAGTATCCATGAAGTTGAATAAATCCCAAAGGAGTTATGTTTAAGAAGTTATTCCACTTTCTAATCAGGATATCCATGTTTAGCCTGTTTGGACATATGACAAGTTCTTCAAGCTTTTAATCAAACCAGGATGAATCACTATGTAAAAATCTTGATTTGGAACCATTAATCAATGAAGAGTCTTTCATGAAGTTAAATAAATCCCATAGGAGTTATGTTTAGGAAGTTATTCCACTTTCTAATCAGGATATCCATGTTAAGCCTGTTTAGACATATGGCAAGTTCTTTATGCTTCTAATCAAACCCGGATGAACCACTATGTAAGAAGCTTGATTTGGAACCATTATTCAGTGAAGAGTATCCATAAAGTTGATTAAATCCCAAAAAAGTTATGTTTAAGAAGTTATTCCACTTTCTAATCAGGATATCCATGTTTACCCTATTTGGACATATGGCAAGTTCTTCAAGCTCCTAATCAAACCAGGATGAATCACTATGTAAGAATATTGATTTGGAACCATTAATCAATGGAGAGTCTTTCATGAATTTTAATAAATCCCATAGGAGTTATGTTGAATAACTTATTTCACTTTCTAATCAGGATATCCATGTTTAGCTTGTTTGGACATACGGCAAGTTCTTCAAGGTTCTAATCAAACCCGGATGAATCACAATGTAAGAAGCTTGATTTGGAACTATTATTCAGTGGAGAGTATCCATGAAGTTGAATAAATCCCAAAAGAGTTATGTTTAAGAAGTTATTCCACTTTCTAATCAGGATATCCATGTTTAGCCTGTTTGGACATATGGCAAATTCTTCAAGCTCCTAATAAAACCAGGATGAATCACTAGGTAAGAAGATTGATTTGGAACCATTATTCAGTGGATAGTATCCATGAAGTTGAATAAATCCCAAAGGAGTTATGTTTAAGAAGTTATTCCACTTTCTAATAAGAATATCCATGTTTACCCTGTTTGGACATATGGCAAGTTCTTCAAGCTTCTAATCAAACCAGGATGAATCACTATGTAAAAAGCTTGATTTGGAACCATTAATCAATGGAGAGTCTTTCATGAAGTTAAATAAATCCCATAGGAGTTATGTTTAAGAAGTTATTCTACTTTCTAATCAGGATATCCATGTTAAGCCTGTTTGGACATATGGCAAGTTCTTCAAGCTTCTAATCAAACCCGGATAAATCACTATGTAAGATGCTTGATTTGGAACCATTATTCAGTGAACAGTATCCATAAAGTTGATTAAATCCCAAAGGAGTTATGTTTAAGAAGTTATTCCACTTTCTAATCAGGATATCCATGTTTAGCCTGTTTGGACATATGGCAAGTTCTTCAAGCTCCTAATCAAACCAGGATGAATCACTATGTAAGAAGATTGATTTGGAACCATTATTCAGTGGAGAGTATCCATGAAATTAAATAAATCCCAAAGGAGTTATGTTTAAGAAGTTATTCCACTTTCTAATCAGCATATCCATGTTTAGCCTGTTTGGACATATGGCAAGTTCTTGAAGCTTCTAATCAAACCAGGATGAATCACTATGTAAATTAAATAATTTGGAACTATTAATCAATGGAGAGTCTTTCATGAATTTGAATAAATCCCATAGGAGTTATGTTGAATAACTTATTCCACTTTCTAATCAGGATATCCATGTTTACCCTATTTGGACATATGGCAAGTTCTTCAAGCTCCTAATCAAACCAGGATGAATCACTATGTAAGAATATTGATTTGGAACCATTAATCAATGGAGAGTCTTTCATGAATTTGAATAAATCCCATAGGAGTTATGTTGAATAACTTATTTCACTTTCTAATCAGGATATCCATGTTTAGCTTGTTTGAACATATGGCAAGTTCTTCAAGCTTCTAATCAAACCCGAATGAATCACAATGTAAGAAGCTTGATTTGGAACCATTATTCAGTGGAGAGTATCCATGAAGTTGAATAAATCCCAAAGGAGTTATGTTTAAGAAGTTATTCCACTTTCTAATCAGGATATCCATGTTTAGCCTGTTTGGACATATGGCAAGTTCTTCAAGCTCCTAATAAAACCAGGATGAATCACTATGTAAGAAGATTGATTTGGAACCATTATTCAGTGGATAGTATCCATGAAGTTGAATAAATCCACAAGGAGTTATGTTTAAGAAGTTATTCCACTTTCTAATAAGGATATCCATGTTTACCTTGTTTGGACATATGGCAAGTTCTTCAAGCTTCTAATCAAACCAGGATGAATCACTATGTAAAAAGCTTGACTTGGAACCATTAATCAATGGAGAGTCTTTTATGAAGTTAAATAAATCCCATAGGAGTTATGTTTAAGAAGTTATTCTACTTTCTAATCAAGATATCCATGTTAAGCCTGTTTGGACATATGGCAAGTTCTTCAAGCTTCTAATCAAACCCGGATAAATCACTATGTAAGATGCTTGATTTGGAACCATTATTCAGTGAACAGTATCCATAAAGTTGATTAAATCCCAAAGGAGTTATGTTTAAGAAGTTATTCCACTTTCTAATCATGATATCCATGTTTAGCCTGTTTGAACATAAGGCAAGTTCTTCAAGCTCCTAATCAAACCAGGATGAATCACTATGTAAGAAGATTGATTTGGAACCATTATTCAGTGGAGAGTATCCATGAAGTTTAATAAATCCCAAAGGAGTTATGTTTAAGAAGTTATTCCACTTTCTAATCAGCATATCCATGTTTAGCCTGTTTGGACATATGGCAAGTTCTTGAAGCTTCTAAT
>MU107807.1:9249-25247 GCA_012274485.2 Sinapis alba | reverse complement strand
AATCACTATGTAAGAAGATTGATTTGGAACCATTATTCAGTGGAGAGTATCCATGAAGTTTAATAAATCCCAAAGGAGTTATGTTTAAGAAGTTATTCCACTTTCTAATCAGCATATCCATGTTTAGCCTGTTTGGACATATGGCAAGTTCTTGAAGCTTCTAATCAAACCAGAATGAATCACTATGTAAATTAAATAATTTGGAATTATTAATCAATGGAGAGTCTTTCATGAATTTGAATAAATCCCATAGGAGTTATGTTGAATAACTTATTTCACTTCCTAATCATGATATCCATGTTTAGCCTGTTTGGACATATGGCAAGTTCTTCAAGCTTCTAATCAAACCCGGATAAATCACTATGTAAGATGCTTGATTTGGCACCATTATTCAGTGAACAGTATCCATAAAGTTGATTAAATCCCAAAGGAGTTATGTTTAAGAAGTTATTCCACTTTCTAATCAGGATATCCATGTTTAGCCTGTTTGGACATATGGCAAGTTCTTCAAGCTCCTAATCAAACCAGGATGAACCACTATGTAAGAAGATTGATTTGGAACCATTATTCAGTGAAGAGTATCCATAAATTTGATTAAATCCCAAAGGAGTTATGTTTAAGAAGTTATTCCACTTTCTAATCAAGATATCCATGTTTAGCCTATTTGGACATACGGCAAGTTCTTCAAGCTCCTAATCAAACCAGGATGAATCACTATGTAAGAATATTGATTTGGAACCATTAATCAATGGATAGTCTTTCATGAATTTGAATAAATCCCATAGGAGTTATGTTGAATAACTTTTTTCACTTTCTAATCAGGATACCCATGTTTAGCTTGTTTGGACATATGGCAAGTTCTTCAAGCTTCTAATCAAACCTGGATGAATCACAATGTAAGAAGCTTGATTTGGAACCATTATTCAGTGGAGAGTATCCATGAAGTTGAATAAATCCCAAAGGAGTTATGTTTAAGAAGTTATTCCACTTTCTAATCAGGATATCCAAGTTTAGCCTGTTTGGACATATGGCAAGTTCTTCAAGCTCCTAATAAAACCAGGATTAATCACTATGTAAGAAGATTGATTTGGAACCATTATTCAGTGGATAGTATCCATGAAGTTGAATAAATCCCAAAGGAGTTATGTTTAAGAAGTTATTCCACTTTCTAATAAGGATATCCATGTTTACCCTGTTTGGACATATGGCAAGTTCTTAAAGCTTCTAATCAAACCAGGATGAATCACTATGTAAAAAGCTTGATTTGGAGCCATTAATCAATGGAGAGTCTTTCATGAAGTTAAATAAATCCCATATGAGTTATGTTTAAGAAGTTATTATACTTTCTAATCAGGATATCCATGTTAAGCCTGTTTGGACATATGGCAAGTTCTTCAAGCTTCTAATTAAACCCGGATGAATCACTATGTAAGAAGCTTGATTTGGAACCATTATTCAGTGAACAGTATCCATAAAGTTGATTAAATCCCAAAGGAATTATGTTTAAGAAGTTATTCCACTTTCTAATAAGGATATCCATGTTTACCCTGTTTGGACATATGGCAAGTTCTTAAAGCTTCTAATCAAACCAGGATGAATCACTATGTAAAAAGCTTGATTTGGAGCCATTAATCAATGGAGAGTCTTTCATGAAGTTAAATAAATCCCATATGAGTTATGTTTAAGAAGTTATTATACTTTCTAATCAGGATATCCATGTTAAGCCTGTTTGGACATATGGCAAGTTCTTCAAGCTTCTAATTAAACCCGGATGAATCACTATGTAAGAAGCTTGATTTGGAACCATTATTCAGTGAACAGTATCCATAAAGTTGATTAAATCCCAAAGGAATTATGTTTAAGAAGTTATTCCACTTTCTAATAAGGATATCCATGTTTACCCTGTTTGGACATATGGCAAGTTCTTCAAGCTTCTAATCAAACCAGGATGAATCACTATGTAAAAAGCTTGATTTGGAGCCATTAATCAATGGAGAGTCTTTCATGAAGTTAAATAAATCCCATAGGAGTTATGTTTAAGAAGTTATTATACTTTCTAATCAGGATATCCATGTAAAGCCTGTTTGGACATATGGCAAGTTCTTCAAGCTTCTAATTAAACCCGGATGAATCACTATGTAAGAAGCTTGATTTGGAACCATTATTCAGTGAACAGTATCCATAAAGTTGATTAAATCCCAAAGGAGTTATGTTTAAGAAGTTATTCCACTTTCTAATCAGGATATCCTTGTTTAGCTTGTTTGGACATATGGCAAGTTCTTCAAGCTCCTAATCAAACCAGGATGAATCACTATGTAAGAAGATTGATTTGGAAACATTATTCAGTGGAGAGTATCCATGAAGTTGAATAAATCCCAAAGGAGTTATGTTTAAGAAGTTATTCCACTTTCTAATCAGGATATCCATGTTTAGCCTGTTTGGACATATGACAAGTTCTTCAAGCTTTTAATCAAACCAGGATGAATCACTATGTAAAAATCTTGATTTGGAACCATTAATCAATGGAGACTCTTTCATGAAGTTAAATAAATCCCATAGGAGTTATGTTTAAGAAGTTATTCCACTTTCTAATCAGGATATCCATGTTAAGCCTGTTTAGACATATGGCAAGTTCTTTAAGCTTCTAATCAAACCCGGATGAACCACTATGTAAGAAGCTTGATTTGGAACCATTATTCAGTGAAGAGTATCCATAAAGTTGATTAAATCCCAAAAAAGTTATGTTTAAGAAGTTATTCCACTTTCTAATCAGGATATCCATGTTTACCCTATTTGGACATATGGCAAGTTCTTCAAGCTCCTAATCAAACCAGGATGAATCACTATGTAAGAATATTGATTTGGAACCATTAATCAATGGAGAGTCTTTCATGAATTTGAATAAATCCCATAGGAGTTATGTTGAATAACTTATTTCACTTTCTAATCAGGATATCCATGTTTAGCTTGTTTGGACATATGGCAAGTTCTTCAAGCTTCTAATCAAACCCGGATGAATCACAATGTAAGAAGCTTGATTTGGAACCATTATTCAGTGGAGAGTATCCATGAAGTTGAATAAATCCCAAAGGAGTTATGTTTAAGAAGTTATTCCACTTTCTAATCAGGATATCCATGTTTAGCATGTTTGGACATATGGCAAGTTCTTCAAGCTCCTAATAAAACCAGGATGAATCACTATGTAAGAAGATTGATTTGGAACCATTATTCAGTGGATAGAATCCATGAAGTTGAATAAATCCCAAAGGAGTTATGTTTAAGAAGTTATTCCACTTTCTAATAAGGATATCCATGTTTACCCTGTTTGGACATATGGCAAGTTCTTCAAGCTTCTAATCAAACAAGGATGAATCACTATGTAAAAAGCTTGATTTGGAACCATTAATCAATGGAGAGTCTTTCATGAAGTTAAATAAATCCTATAGGAGTTATGTTTAAGAAGTTATTCTACTTTCTAATCAGGATATCCATGTTAAGCTTGTTTGGACATATGGCAAGTTCTTCAAGCTTCTAATCAAACCCGGATAAATCACTATGTAAGATGCTTGATTTGGAACCATTATTCAGTGAACAGTATCCATTAAGTTGATTAAATCCCAAAGGAGTTATGTTTAAGAAGTTATTCCACTTTCTAATAAGGATATCCATGTTTAGCCTGTTTGGACATATGGCAAGTTCTTCAAGCTCCTAATCAAACCAGGATGAATCACTATGTAAGAAGATTGATTTGGAACCATTATTCAGTGGAGAGTATCCATGAAGTTGAATAAATCCCAAAGGAGTTATGTTTAAGAAGTTATTCCACTTTCTAATCAGCATATCCATGTTTAGCCTGTTTGGACATATGGCAAGTTCTTGAAGCTTCTAATCAAACCAGGATGAATCACTATGTAAATTAAATAATTTGGAACTATTAATCAATGGAGAGTCTTTCATGAATTTGAATAAATCCCATAGGAGTTATGTTGAATAACTTATTTCACTTCCTAATCATGATATCCATGTTTAGCCTGTTTGGACATATGGCAAGTTCTTCAAGTTTCTAATCAAACCCGGATTGTTGACATGAAGAAATAAATAGCAGCAAGTGTAAGAAGTGTAATAAGAAGCAAGAGGAAATCAAGTATGGTCGGATTATGCAAAGGATCATCTTGACTTGGAGCACAAGTCTGTCCGTACAGTCTACCCTATCTTGGAGTGAAAGACAAGGAAAGGGGAGTATTTGAATAAGAGGATAACCTAAGGTAACTAAGGAGGGAAGGCTTTGGTCGACAAAGAGGAGAAGAAAGCCTATGGGAGCATGCTCACGGATTGCTTGTGTGCAAGTGGTCCTCCCAACCATTTGGAGCTGTCTCTTTCAGTCTGGGCTGTCTGGCTCACCTGGTCCTGCTCTGTTCATGTCTGTCAAAGACTGTCCCAACCTGCCTCACCTGTCCAAGACAGATTTAATTATATTAATTCCCCTTGTCTTGTATTTACTTATTTGCCTATATATTAAGGTTGTATGCACACTTAATTAATTAAGGAAATAAGTTCCTCATTTCTACTCTCTCTCTCCTGTGTTCGAATTCTCCTCTCTCTCTCTCTCTCTCTCTCATATTCTTCCTGTCCTTTCTGTTCTTCATCACCTAAAATCACCTTAATTCTCTAATTCTAACATGGTATCAGAGCATTCATGCCCCTGAAACCTATTATTCCATTTCCGCAAAACTCTTATAATCTGATAAATTCTTACAAATCTATTATCCTTAATTTCTGTTTCATCTCTCTGGTTTTGAAGTTGTTCTTGTTGTTCTTGAGCTGTTCTTGATGGACATGGGAGAAAACTCAAAAATGGTTATGATTCCAGTTAGTATTAAAGGAGCTAACTATTTGTTATGGGCTAGACTTGCCAAAACAGCTCTTGGAGGCAGAGGTCTCTGGGAAATTGTTGAAGAAGGCAAGACTCTTAAGAAGAAGACTATCCTAGGAGAGGATGGCACTGAAGTGGTAGTCGCTGATGCTGGTGATAAGAAGAGGGGTCAGGAGGACCTTATGGTGTTGTCTATCATCCAGAACAGCCTTGAAGCATCAATCCAGGAAGCTTACTCCTACTGTGAAACTTCCAAGGAGCTGTGGGATACACTTAAAAAGGTGTATGGAAATGTCTCTAACATCAGTAGAGTGTTTGAAGTCAAGAAGGCCATCAACACTCTCAGTCAAGAGGACACTGACTTTGATAAGCATTTTGGGAAGTTCAGATCCTTGTGGGCTGAACTAGAAATGTTAAGACCAGTAACTGTGGACCCTGATGTGTTGAATGAAAGGAGAGAACAAGACAAGGTGTTTGCTCTATTGTTAACTCTCAACCCAGGGTACAATGATTTAATCAAGCACATTCTAAGGAGCAAAGAACTTCCATGTCTTGAAGAAGTTTGTGCTCAAATCCAAAAGGAGCAAGGATCAGTGGGTCTGTTTGGAGGAAAAGGGGACCTAGTGTTAGCAAACCAAGCTGAAGGTGTTGCAAATAAGGGTTCCTACAGAGCTGAAGGTGTTGCAAATAAGGGTTCCTACAGAGCTGAAGAGAAGAAAGTTTGGATATGTGATCATTGCAAGAAGAAGGGTCATGGGAAAGACAAGTGTTGGATTCTTCACCCACATCTCAAGCCACAGAAGTTCAGGACACCTTAAACTGATGGAAGAGCCAACTTCTCTGGAGATATAGGTGAGCCATCTACTCCAGCCCCCATGCGCACTGCCAATGCACCTAGTGAGGGAAGAGCCTTAGCTTCCATGGGTAGCTCAGCCTTGAGGAACAACCAAGATGAAGCTATCAAGCGATCTGACATTGAGGCTCTCATCAAGATCCTCAAGGACAACTCTGGTAACCAATTTGGTACTTCTTTACATGCTTTAAATTGTGGTATTTCCCTGAATGCTTTTACTGATGTTAAACTGTCAAAACCCTTAGTTATAGATTCAGGAGCTAGCCACCATATGATTAGTGATTTGAACTTGATTCAAAACATTGTTCCTGCTTTAGGAAATGTTATGATAGCTAATGGGGAAAGAGTACCAATTAAAGGGATTGGTGATCTTAGATTATTTAACAAAGATTCAAAAGCTTTCTATATGCCTAGCTTCACCTCTAACTTGTTATCAGTTAAAAGAGCCACTAATGACTTGAATTGCAGTGTTACTTTCACTCCTAATGATGTCTACTTTCAGGATATTGAAACTAGTAGGTTGCTTGGCAAGGGTGTAACCAAGGGAGACCTATACTTACTTGAAGACACCAAGCTCACAACCGATTTCTCTTATGCTTTAAATTCAAGTTTTAATTTCCCTAAAGATGTAATGTGGCATGCTAGATTAGGACATCCTTATTCTCGTGCCTTGAACATCATGTCCCCTAGTATTTCATTTCAAAAAGATTGTGAAGCTTGTATTCTAGGAAAACATTGCAAAACTGTCTTTCCTAAATCTAGTACAATCTATGAGAGTTGCTTTGATTTAATTCACTCTGATGTGTGGACTGCCCCTTGTGCATCTAGGGAACATCATAAATACTTTGTGACATTTATAGATGAGAAATGAAAGTATACTTGGATCACCTTGCTGCAATCTAAAGATAGGGTGTTAGATGCTTTCATAAACTTTCAGAATTATGTCTCTAACCATTACATTGCCAAGATAAAAATTCTTAGATCAGATAATGGAGGAGAATACACCAGCAAAGCATTCAAACAACACTTAGACAAACATGGAATGATCCATCAGACCAGCTGCCCATATACTCCACAACAAAATGGTGTAGCTGAGAGGAAGAATAGGCATCTTATGGAGGTGGCCAGAAGTATGATGTTTCATATGAACGTACCCAAGAGGTTTTGGGGGGATGCTGTGATAACAGCTTGTTACCTGATCAATAAGATACCTACCAAGGTCCTTCATGATCAGTCTCCACATGAGGTATTAAACAAATATCGCCCATCTATAGATCACCTTCGGGTATTTGGATGCTTGTGCTTTGTCTTAATTCCAGGAGAACAAAGGAACAAACTTGAACCAAAGAGTACTAGGGCAATGTTCATTGGGTACTCACCTCACCAAAAGGGATACAAGTGTTTTTCACCTGAAAACCAGGAGGGTTTTAGTCTCTAAAGATGTGAAGTTTGTTGAGTCCAGAGGCTACTATGATGAGAAGAGTTTGGATGAAGTGAAAGACTTATCTCAATCAGCCTCAAATAGGGCTGAGAGTTTGAGGAGGGTAATGGAGAGTTTTGGTATCAGTATACCAAAAGAGAGAGTTGTGATGGAGACTAAACAGAGACAAGACCAGCCAATTTCCCAAGATGAAGAATCGCCTAAGGAGGCTGAGAATGAAGTTATTGATGTTACTCCCCTTGTTCCTGAAGGGGGGAATCCAACTGAACCTCAACAAGAAAGTTTAGTATCTCAGGATCAAGATGAGCAACAAGAAAGGTCAGTAGTGAGTCAATATCAGGCCATGGAGGAAGAGACTACACCAACTGAAGACAATGTTCAAACACTAATAAGGAGCACTAGGATCAGAAAGCCTCCTTCAAACTGGGTCAACACACGGGTCTACTTCAACTCACAAGCAGTAGCTCACCCTATCCGAGCTGTGTGTTCCTTAGCTCAATTCCCACGGGAACATATGGTGTTCATGGGAGAACTATACCAGGAGTACATACCAAGGTCTTATGAAGAAGCTATGGAACACAAGGAGTGGAGAGACTCAGTGGGGAATGAAACAAATGCTATGATTGTCAACAACACTTGGTATGAAGCTGAACTTCCAAAGGGAAAGAAGGCAGTGACAAGCATGTGGATCTTCACCATCAAATACAATGCTGATGGTACTGTGGAAAGGCGCAAGACTAGGCTGGTGGCAAGAGGATTCACTCAGACTTATGGAGAAGACTACCTAGATACCTTTGCACCAGTAGCTAAGCTGCATACCATAAGGATCATCCTTTCTTTGGCTGTCAACTTGGAGTGGGATCTATGGCAGATGGATGTGAAGAATGCCTTCTTACAAGGTGAGCTTGAAGATGAAGTCTACATGAGACCACCTCCTGGCCTAGAGCATCTTGTCAAGCCTGGAAATGTTCTTAGATTGAAGAAAGCCATCTATGGGTTGAAGCAATCACNAACACAAGGGTCTACTTCAACTCACAAGCAGTAGCTCACCCTATCCGAGCTGTGTGCTCCTTAGCTCAATTTCCACAGGAACATGTGGTGTTCATGGGAGAACTAGATCAGGAGTACATACCAAGGTCTTATGAAGAAGCTATGGAACACAAGGAGTGGAGAGACTCAGTGGGGAATGAAACAAATGCTATGATTGTCAACAACACTTGGTATGAAGCTGAACTTCCAAAGGGAAAGAAGGCAGTGACAAGCATGTGGATCTTCACCATCAAATACAATGCTGATGGTACTGTGGAAAGGCGCAAGACTAGGCTGGTGGCAAGATGATTCACTCAGACTTATGGAGAAGACTACCTAGATACCTTTGCACCAGTAGCTAAGCTGCATACCATAAGAATCATCTTATCTTTGGCTGTCAACTTGGAGTGGGATCTATGGCAGATGGATGTGAAGAATGCTTTCTTACAAGGTGAGCTTGAAGATGAAGTCTATATGAGACCACCTCCTAGCCTAGAGCACCTTGTTAAGCCTGGAAATATTCTTAGATTGAAGAAAGCCATCTATGGGTTGAAGCAACCACCAAGGGCCTGGTACCATAAAGTCAGTACCACACTAAATGGAAGAGGCTTTGTGAAATCTGAAGCTGATCACACCCTCTTCACACTAACCAGTCCCAAAGGAATTGTGGTGATCCTAGTATATGTGGATGATATTATCATCACAGGAAGTGACAAGGAAGGTATCCTCTTAACTAAGTCTTTTCTTAAATCATCATTTGATATCAAAGATTTGGGTGAGTTAAAGTACTTCCTAGGAATTGAAATATGTCGATCTAAAGAGGGGCTGTTTCTATCCCAAAGGAAGTACACTCTTGATTTGTTGAGTGAGGCAGGTGATCTAAGTGGAAGAGCTGCCAAGACACCACTAGAAGATGGATACAAGGTCTTACGTGAGGGGGAGATTGAGGATAAGCCATATGAAGATGTCAAAAGATATAGAAGGATGGTTGGGAAGCTCATCTACCTTACAATTACAAGACCAGATGTGTGTTTTGCTGTGAATCAAGTGAGTCAATACATGCAAGCACCCAAGATACACCACTGGAACATTGTAGAGAGGATTCTAAGGTACCTAAGAGAGGCGCCAGGACAGGGAGTATGGATGGGTTGCAACAAAAGCACAGAGATAGTAGGATATTGTGATGCTGATTGGGCAGGAGATAGAGTTGATAGGAGATCAACTACTGGATATTGTACCTTCATTGGAGGCAACTTGGTAACTTGGAAGAGCAAGAAGCAGAAGGTGGTTTCATGTTCAAGTGCTGAGGCAGAGTATAGAGCTATGAGGAAACTTACCAATGAGTTGATTTGGATCAAGGGGCTGCTTAAGGACTTGGGGATTGAAACTACAACACCCATCACTATGCACTGTGATAATCAGGCTGCTATACACATTGCAAGTAACTCTGTCTTCCATGAAAGGACTAAACATATTGAAGTGGATTGTCATAAGGTGAGGCAAGCTGTAGAACAAAGGATCATCCTGCCCTGTTACACAAGAAGTGAAGATCAATTGGCTGATGTCTTCACCAAAGCTGCGAGTTCCAAGGTTTATGAGTTCATACATTCTAAGTTAGGACTCATGGCCCTCTCATCACACTGATCCTTTTAACCATGACGTGTTCTACTCTTTTCCCTTGGCTTGGTTTTTGTCCCATGAGGTTTTTCCAAGCTAAGGTTTTAATGAGGGAATGCTTCATGGTTGTCCAAGCTTGACCAGTCCCTATGGTCAAGCATGAGGGGGAGTGTTGACATGAAGAAATAAATAGCAGAAAGTGTAAGAAGTGTAATAAGAAGCAAGAGGAAATCAAGTATGGTCGGATTATGCAAAGGATCATCTTGACTTGGAGCACAAGTCTGTCCGTACAGTCTACCCTATCTTGGAGTGCAAGACAAGGAAAGGGGAGTATTTGAATAAGAGGATAACCTAAGGTAACTAAGGAAGGAAGGCTTTGGTCGACAAAGAGGAGAAGAAAGCCTATCGGAGCATGCTCACGGATTGCTTGTGTGCAAGTGGTCCTCCCAACCGTTTGGAGCTGTCTCTTTCAGTCTGGGCTGTCTGGCTCACCTGGTCCTGCTCTGTTCATGTCTGTCCAAGACTGTCCCAACCTGCCAAACCTGCCTCACCTGTCCAAGACAGATTTAATTATATTAATTCCTCTTGTCTTGTATTTACTTATTTGCCTATATATTAAGGTTGTATGCACACTTAATTAATTAAGGAAATAAGTTCCTCATTTCTACTCTCTCTCTCCTGTGTTCGAATTCTCCTCTCTCTCTCTCATGTTCTTCCTGTCCTTCCTGTTCTTCATCACCTAAACTCACCTTAATTCTCTAATTCTAACACGGATGAATCACAATGTAAGAAGCTTGATTTGGAACAATTATTCAGTGGAGAGTATCCATGAAGTTGAATAAATCCCAAAGGAGTTATGTTTAAGAAGTTATTCCACTTTCTAATCAGGATATCCATGTTTAGCCTGTTTGGACATATGGCACGTTCTTCAAGCTCTTAATCAAACCAAGATGAATCACTATGTAAGAAGATTGATTTGGAATCATAATTCAGTGGATAGTATCCATGAAGTTGAATAAATTCCAAAGGAGTTATGTTTAAGAAGTTATTCCACTTTCTAATCAGGATATCCATGTTTAGCTTGTTTGGACATATGGCAAGTTCTTCAAGCTCCTAATCAAAGCAGGATGAATCACTATGTAAGAAAATTGAATTGGAACCATTATTCAGTGGAGAGTATCCATGAAGTTAAATAAATCCCAAAGGAGTTATGTTTAAGAAGTTATTCCACTTTCTAATCAGGATATCCATGTTTAGCCTGTTTGGACATATGGCACGTTCTTCAAGCTTCTAATCAAACCAGGATGAGTCACTATGTAAAAAAATTGATTTGGAACTATTAAACAATGGAGAGTCTTTCATGAATTTGAATAAATCCCATAGGAGTTATGTTGAATAACTTATTTCACTTTCTAATCAAGATATCCATGTTTAGCCTGTTTGGACATATGGCAAGTTCTTCAAGGTTCTAATCAAACCCGGATGAATCAAAATGTAAGAAGCTTGATTTGGAACCATTATTCAGTGGAGAGTATCCATGAAGTTGAATAAATCCCAAAGGAGTTATGTTTAAGAAGTTATTCCACTTTCTAATCAGGATATCCATGTTTAGCCTGTTTGGACATATGGCAAGTTCTTCAAGCTCCTAAGCAAACCAGGATGAATCACTATGTAAGAAGATTGATTTGGAACCATTATTCAGTGGATAGTATCCATGAAGTTGAATACCTCCCAAAGGAGTTATGTTTAAAAAGTTATTCCACTTTCTAATAAGGATATCCATGTTTACCCTGTTTGGACATATGGCAAGGTCTTCAAGCTTCTAATCAAACCAGGATGAATCACTATGTAAAAAGCTTGATTTGGAACCATTAATCAATGGAGAGTCTTTCATTAAGTTAAATAAATCCCATAGGAGTTGTGTTTAAGATGTTATTCCACTTTCTAATCACGATATCCATGTTAAGCCTGTTTGGACATATGGCAAGTTCTTCAAGCTTCTAATCAAACCCGGATGAATCACTATGTAAGAAGCTTGATTTGGAACCATTATTCAGTGAACAGTATCCATAAAGTTGATTAAACCCCAAAGGAGTTATGTTTAAGAAGTTATTCCACTTTCTAATCAGGATATCCATGTTTAGCCTGTTTGGACATATGGCAAGTTCTTCAAGCTCCTAATCAAACCAGGATGAATCACTATGTAAGAAGATTGATTTGGAACTATTATTCAGTGGAGAGTATCCATGAAGATGAATAAATCCCAAAGGAGTTATGTTTAAGAAGTTATTTCACTTTATAATCAGGATATCCATGTTTAGCCTGTTTGGACATATGGCAAGTTCTTGAAGCTTCTAATCAAACCAGGATGAATCACTATGTAAAAAATAATAATTTGGAACTATTAATCTTTTTTGACTTATTTGGAACTATTAATCAATGGAGAGTCTTTCATGAATTTGAATAAATCCCATAGGAGTTATGTTTAAGAAGTTATTCCACTTTCTAATCAGAATATCCATGTTTAGCCTGTTTGGACATATGGCAAGTTCTTCAAGCTTCTAATCAAACCCGGATGAATCACAATGTAAGAAGCTTGATTTGAAACCATTATTCAGTGGAGAGAATCCATGAAGTTGAATAAATCCCAAAGGAGTTATGTTTAAGAAGTTATTCCACTTTCTAATCAGGATATCCATGTTTAGCCTGTTTGGACATATGGCAAGTTCTTCAAGCTCCTAATCAAACCAGGATGAATCACTATGTAAGAAGATTGATTTGAAACCATTATTCAGTGGATAGTATCCATGAAGTTGAATAAATCTCAAAGGAGTTATGTTTAAGAAGTTATTCCACTTTCTAATAAGGATATCCATGTATAGCCTGTTTGGACATATGGCAAGTTCTTGAAGCTTCTAATCAAACCAGGATGAGTCACTATGTAAAAAAATTGATTTGGAACTATTAATAAATGGTGAGTCTTTCATGAATTTGAATAAATCCCATAGGAGTTATGTTGAATAACTTATTTCACTTTCTAATCAGGATATCCATGTTTAGCCTGTTTGGACATATGGCAAGTTCTTCAAGGTTCTAACCAAACCCGGATGAATCACAATGTAAGAAGCTTAATTTGGAACCATTATTCAGTGGAGAGTATCCATGAAGTTGAATAAATCCCAGAGGAGTTATGTTTAAGAAGTTATTCCACTTTCTAATCAGGAATCCATGTTTAGCCTGTTTGGACATATGGCAAGTTCTTCAAGCTCCTAAGCAAACCAGGATGAATCACTATGTAAGAAAATTGATTTGGAACCATTATTCAGTGGATAGTATACATGAAGTTGAATAAATCCCAAAGGAGTTATGTTTAAAAAGTTATTCCACTTTCTAATAAGGATATCCATGTTTATCCTGTTTGGACATATGGCAAGTTCTTCAAGCTTCTAATCAAACCAGGATGAATAAATATGTAAAAAGCTTGATTTGGAACCATTAATCAATGGATAGTCTTTCATTAAGTTAAATAAATCCCATAGGAGTTATGTGTAAGAAGTTATTCCACTTTCTAATCAGGATATCCATGTTAAGCCTGTTTGGACATATGGCAAGTTCTTCAAGCTTCTAATCAAACCCGGATTAATCACTATGTAAGAATCTTGATTTGGAACCATTATTCAGTGAACAGTATCCATAAAGTTGATTAAATCCCAAAGGAGTTATTTTTAAGAAGTTATTCCACTTTCTAATCAGGATATCCATGTTTAGCCTGTTTGAACATATGGCAAGTTCTTCAAGATCCTAATCAAACCAGGATGAATCACTATGTAAGAAGACTGATTTGGAACTATTATTCAGTGGAGAGTCTTTTATGAAGTTGAATAAATCTCATAGGAGTTATGTTGAAGAAGTTATTCCACTTTTTAATTAGGATATCCATGTTTAGCCTGTTTGGACATATGGCAAGTTCTTGAAGCTTCTAATCAAACCAGGATGAATCACTATGTAAAAAAAATAAATTGGAACTATTAATCAATGGAGAGTTTTTCATGAATTTGAATAAATCACATAGGAGTTATGTTGAATAACTTATTTCACTTTCTAATCATGATATCCATGTTTAGCCTGTTTGGACATATGGCAACTTCTTCAAGCTTCTAATCAAACCCGGATGAATCAAAATGTAAGAAGCTTGATTTGAAACCATTATTCAGTGGAGAGTATCCATGAAGTTGAATAAATCCCAAAGGAGTTATGTTTAAGAAGTTATTCCACTTTCTAATCAGTATATCCATGTTTAGCCTGTTTGGACATATGGCAAGTTCTTCAAGCTCCTAATCAAACCAGGATGAATCACTATGTAAGAAGATTGATTTGGAACCATTATTCAGTGGATAGTATCCATGAAGTTGAATAAATCTCAAAGGAGTTATGTTTAAGAAGTTATTCCACTTTCTAATCAGGATATCCATGTTTAGCCTGTTTGGACATATGGCAAGTTCTTCAAGCTCCTAATCAAACCAGGATGAATCACTATGTAAGAAGCTTGATTTGGAACCATTATTCAGTGGAGAGTATCCATGAAGTTGAATAAATCCCAAAGGAGTTATGTTTAAGAAGTTATTCCACTTTCGAATCAGTATATCCATGTTTAGCCTGTTTGGACATATGGCAAGTTCTTCAAGCTCCTAATCAAACCAGGATGAATCACTATGTAAGAAGATTGATTTGGAACCATTATTCAGTGGATTGTATCCATGAAGTTGAATAAATCCCAAAGGAGTTATGTTTAAGAAGTTATTCCACTTTCTAATCAGGATATCCATGTTTAGCCTGTTTGGACATATGGCAAGTTCTTCAAGCTCCTAATCAAACTAGGATGAATCACTATGTAAGAAGATTGATTTGGAACCATTATTCAGTGGATAGTATCCATGAAGTTGAATAAATCCCAAAGGAGTTATGTTTAAGAAGTTATTCCACTTTCTAATCAGGATATCCATGTTTAGCCTGTTTGGACATATGGCAAGTTCTTCAAGCTCCTAATAACACCAGGATGAATCACTATGTAAGAAGATTGATTTGGAACCATTATTCAGTGGATAGTATCCATGAAGTTGAATAAATCCCAAAGGAGTTATGTTTAAGAAGTTATTCCACTTTCTAATAAGGATATCCATGTTTACCCTGTTTGGACATATGGCAAGTTCTTCAAGCTTCTAATCAAACCAGGATGAATCACTATGTAAAAAGCTTGATTTGGAACCATTAATCAATGGAGAGTCTTTCATGAAGTTAAATAAATCCCATAGGAGTTATGTTTAAGAAGTTATTCCACTTTCTAATCAGGATATCCATGTTAAGCATGTTTGGACATATGGCAAGTTCTTCAAGCTTCTAATCAAACCCAGATGAACCACTATGTAAGAAGCTTGATTTGGAACCATTATTCAGTGAAGAATATCCATAAAGTTGATTAAATCCCAAAGGAGTTATGTTTAAGAAGTTATTCCACTTTCTAATCAGGATATCCATGTTTAGCCTATTTGGACATATGGCAAGTTCTTCAAGCTCCTAATCAAACCAGGATGAATCACTATGTAAGAAGATTTATTTGGAACCATTATTCAGTGGAGAGTATCCATGAAGTTGAATAAATCCCAAAGGAGTTATGTTTAAAAAGTTATTCCACTTTCTAATAAGGATATCCATGTTTATCCTGTTTGGACATATGGCAAGTTCTTCAAGCTTCTAATAAAACCAGGATGAATAAATATGTAAAAAGCTTGATTTGGAACCATTAATCAATGGATAGTCTTTCATTAAGTTAAATAAATCCCATAGGAGTTATGTTTAAGAAGTTATTCCACTTTCTAATCAGGATATCCATGTTAAGCCTGTTTGGACATATGGCAAGTTCTTCAAGCTTCTAATCAAACCCGGATTAATCAATATGTAAGAAGCTTGATTTGGAACCATTATTCAGTGAACAGTATCCATAAAGTTGATTAAATCCCAAAGGAGTTATTTTTAAGAAGTTATTCCACTTTCTAATCAGGATATCCATGTTTAGCCTGTTTGAACATATGGCAAGTTCTTCAAGATCCTAATCAAACCAGGATGAATCACTATGTAAGAAGACTGATTTGGAACTATTATTCAGTGGAGAGTATCCATGAAGTTGA
>MU107804.1:0-40014 GCA_012274485.2 Sinapis alba | reverse complement strand
GTATGACAAGTGGAAATCTCAACCTACTGCAGTCTAAAGGTACTGATGTAGCTTGTTCAAATCTGACCTAAACAATAATAGGTGAGGAAACTTCTCAAACTACTTGGAGAGATGAGTTTGCGAAGGCGGGAAATCCGAACACATCCAATATAGTAGTTTTTGAATCTCTGATTTACACAATGGTGTGCAAAGAAGTTTTGTTCTGTTTCAGCAAGGTAATTTATGTGTTTATCTTATACCAGTTTTGTGATTCATGTGGTTCCTAACTTAAGTAGTTCGACAATGTTTGCATTTATTTCCTTTTAATCTTAACTTGGATACCAGTATGCTAATTTCAGTTCCCAAACTTTAACGTTGTGTCACAGATGTTGACCATCCCTGGGTTTGAAACAGACAAATCGCTGCTGCTGGATCTTCTGAAAGCCTTCCAGCCCACAGAAATTCCAGTTGCTAGCTTCCCAGATTTGCAACCTTTCCCTTCACCTGGAACAAAGGACTACATGTATATTGGTGTTTATTGTTTCTTTGAAGATATTTTAAGCGACGGTAAATATTTGTCTTGATTTCCCATTATTCCCTGTCATATATTTTATCTTATTCTAACTCCCGTTGAGACTGTTAAATGTTGCTGCAGCTTGTTCCTTCTCGTTTGATCTGGCCTTCGAATGTCTTCTCACTCTACAGTTAGTGGTGACCTCTGCACAAAAATATATTGGTAAGGTATCTGAGGAAGCTACTAAGAAGAGATATGCATGTCCCATTCAGGGTCTTGTATCCAGTCTGCATGCCAAACTGGGAACTTCTGCTGAGAAACTTCTAAGGCATGAATGGATAGATGAAAGTACTGATAATAAGGGTTTGAAGAACAAAGTATGTTCATT
Organism: Sinapis alba; assembly: GCA_012274485.2. NCBI lineage: Eukaryota > Viridiplantae > Streptophyta > Magnoliopsida > Brassicales > Brassicaceae > Sinapis > Sinapis alba. The sequence continues at coordinate 39,133 of MU107804.1, read as the reverse complement.
TTGTGTCAATTTCATGGATAGCACAATTCACGGTAGTGCGTTCAATATTCTCAATGTTTGTAGCTTTGGGTTTCTGCAGGGTGAAATGGTGCAAAACATATTGCGAATATACCTGGAAACCAGTGGATCCACATCTGATTTGCTCGACGAGCTTGCCTGTACCATTTTGCCACAGGTACGTTGCAGAAAAATTAAAATCTTTCTCTGGTCTCTGCTTTGCATAAAGTTTGATTAATATGAAAGCTTTGAAAACATAAACTTCCACTTGAATTATTGTTCGTGGAAACTAAACCCATCTTCTCCATGCTGAGTTGATTGACTATTACATCCTGCAATGGAAAATCCGCAAATGGTTAATACGTCACTTCTAAATTGACTCGTTTGCGGACTGTCTCCGGAATTTGATTGCATTAGGCCTCTCTATCCAAGTCAACAAGAGAAGATAATGCTCATGATCATGAATTCCCTACACTATGTTCAGCGACTTTCAGAGGATGGTACAAGACATTGGTAAGGCAAATTCTTAGATATCTCATATGTATGCCAGTCTCCTGTTATAGACTGATAGCCTCATCTTTGCTGGTGATTTATGCAGCATGAAGAAAACCTTGCAATTCTCAACAAACTGGTCAGTAATCCATCTTTGCTCTGTCTGATTCTGCATTTATTACTATCTTCTTTGTCATACAGTTAGAGTTCTCGCCTTTTTATTCTACCATGTGGATCCTGATTAGGTGAAGGCTGTTAGCTCAGAGAAACGGCAAAACTGCCAATCGGAAGTTACTGAAGCACACTTGAAAAACATTCAGAAGACTGTAAATGTGATAGTGTCTTTAGTCAACTTGTGTCGCTCGCATGAAAAGGTGACGGATTTTCCGTAACATTTAACATGAGCATAGGCACACTGCTAGTGCAAAAACTGTCATTATGGAATGCAATGGTGATAAGTGACTTAAACAGGTTACAATCCACGGAATGGCTATCAAGTATGGTGGGAAGTATATGGACTCATTTCTAAAAGGTATAATAATCTCTTCCATCATTTCACACAAGAGTCGAATTACCTGATTTTGTTGGCTTATTTGATATTTGAAACAACAAATGTGTAGTTTAAGAAACCTTTTTCTTTTCTTTTTTCCTTCTCGGAGAGAGAAGAAATGACTATGTGAGTTTGTTTTTAGGGTATGAAACAAACAGCCATCACCAGCAAAATACCAGCAACGAAAAGATCTTTAGAGCGCTTTCTGTTTCACGTAAAGGCTCTTCTCCATACAACATCACGCGGCTCTAACTTCTGGATGGGTACGACATGACTGCACTCTAATCTTTATTCAAAATCTCAGTGGCTTCAAATCATTACTGAATGCTATAGGTTCTCTACCATTCAGTAGTGTGTACACTTTTATTGAGTGTGATTCTGTAATTTGCAGGTAGCTTGAAACACAAGGACTTGAGAGGGCAAATAGTGAGTTCTCAGGCTTATGTAGATAACGAAACAGATGAGGTAGAAGAAACCATGTCTGGTGGAGAAGGTCCCATGGAAGAGGATGAACCTCACTTGTCACCTTAAGATTAAGTTTTTTCCTTGTCACCTTAAGATTGCTAACTTAGTTTCTACGTTAATCCATGATTTCTATAGGTCTGGCGAGAGGAGCAAAAAAAACTTGTTTGTTTTTCATACCATAATTAAATGACATATATGTAGTTGTTTTAGTTCTAGTTTTGAAAAAGTATATTTATTTTAGTTAGTATGATGTGATTTATAAGAAAATTGCATTAAAATATCTTTTTATCACAAAAATAGTTTCTAAATTCAAAATAATCAAAATCTATACTATTAAACTAAGATCTTAAAAAGACTTTTATCTTTACTTTTATCTAATAAAAAGTAAATATTAAAAAATTTAAAATAAAAAATAAAAAATTATCGAGAAATACTTTAAAATAGCTTTAAAAGTTTTAGTCACAAAATAGTTTTTGAAAAAAAATAGCTTTTGAGAGAAAAAAGATAAAATGTTTATTAAAGAGGTAAATAAACATTTATATCTCTAATGTTAAGTAATTTAGATTTAAAGTTTATAATTAGGTTGACTATGAGGTTAAGGTTTCAAATTTTGAAAAAAAAAAATTAAGATTAAAATTTTGAAAAAATGCTATTTTGATTCTTTTTTTTTTCTGGGTAGTATTTTGTGAACAAAAAATAGAGTTATGGGAGAGAATTGTCCAAAATTATTTGGTCATCTTTTTAAAAATTATTTTATGATAAAAACTTATTGGGTGTAACTTAACGGCCCAATACGAGGCCTTTTCACTGGGCTAGGGTTTATCACTATTAAACCTAGAATTCTCTCACCACTTAGGGTTATTCTTTTGCGGCGATAGAAGAGAAGCGAAGAAACAATGGTGAAATTCTTGAAGCAGAACAAAGCCGTGATCCTCCTTCAAGGCCGATACGCCGGAAAGAAGGCCGTCATCATCCGTTCCTTCGACGACGGAAACCGTGAGCGTCCTTACGGCCACTGCCTCGTCGCCGGACTCAAGAAATACCCGAGCAAGGTCATCCGCAAGGACTCGGCCAAGAAGACTGCAAAGAAATCTAGAGTCAAGTGTTTCATCAAGCTCGTTAACTACCAGCATCTGATGCCTACACGTTACACCCTCGACGTAGATCTCAAGGAAGTGGCGACCCTCGAGGCTCTTTCGTCCAAGGACAAGAAGGTCGCTGCTCTCAAGGAAGCTAAGGCTAAGCTCGAGGAGCGTTTCAAGACCGGGAAAAACAGGTGGTTCTTCACCAAGCTCAGGTTCTGAAGACGTTTTGAGCTTTTTTTTTTAGTTGTTGCTTTTCGTCATTTTAGTTTCTAAGGTTGAACAATGTGGATCCTGTTTCGGAAGATGAAAGATCTTTTCTTGATTTTTTTTTTTTGATTACTTACCTGTTCATTTCCTTTTAATGATCTGCTTAAGGTTACAAAATGTTGAGTTTAGTACAGTCGTTTTCACATCTAGTGATCACACTTGATCACAAACTTTCATCTCTAGAGATCAGTTCATATTAGATTGGTTACGTACACCCAGGTCATTCAACTAGTGATCACACTTTTTTGTAAAATGTGTTTATTTGAAGATTAATGGTATTTTTGGTAAGAAGACGAAAGTTTTATACTCAAAACTTGCAAACTATATAATTATATAAAACTTCCTGAGAATTACATTAAGAACAAATGACAACAATTATCTAAATATGCTTATAACTTATAATAAATTAAGAGAAATAAAAACTTTGAGACTATTAAGCCGAGTAGGAAACATATATATATATATATATATATATATATAGCAGATTTCAAATCCTTTTAATGTGGCAAATCAGAGCTACATGCCTGGAGGCTGGAGCACACCCTCCAGATCACCCAACGGGAAACTTAAATTGTCTTGTCTGCATTATCTGGCGGAGGCTTTACGATGCCTGGAGCACGGGGCTGAATCTCTATGGTGCCTGGAGCTCGGGGCTCTATGGTGCCTGGAGGTCGGGGCTCTATGGTGCCTGGAGCTCGGGGCGGAGGTCTTACCAGTGGAACCTTTGAAGTGTCAGAATCTGGAGTATTCCACTTAGGCAAATTTGGAAAGTCATCGGGGGGAAAATCAATTTCTGGAAGTTGTGGTTTATTGGGAGAAGTGAGAGGAAGCTTGGGGCCTGGCGTTGAAGGAGTCTGAGGAAGTTTGACGGGGCGTGTCTTTGGAAGATTCCAAGGTAACTTCAAGGCAACTGGCTTTGATAATAGTTTCTGAGGAGAAACAAAAGATATGATTCCATGGGAGAGGTTTTGTTGTGTCTCAAGTCCCATCTTTAGAGACATGTTTAAGGTTGGTGTGTCTCTGTTTTTACTCTGTCTTGTGTGTCTGATTCCCTTTTTATAGATCATTTAACCTAGAATTATATGCTTTATTTCTTTTTATAATAACAATTTGATTACTGAAACGTTTTTAATTTGCGTTTTTAATCAATATTTTTTTACTAAATTGTAAACCGCGTATACCTTTACCGGAGGTTCTTTCTTTTGAACATATGTTTTTTTTTTTTGACATCTATTATTTTGAACATATCTTTACCGGAAGTTTCTTATGTAATAAATTAATAATGCTTTCATTATATGTGAACATGTTCAAACTAGGATTGTGATTATTAAAATTCGAATGATTTCTTTACTGGCCACTTGGTACTAATAAAATAAACGGTACTAGATTTTGATTCGTGCGACTGTACGGATGCATATTTTCAATATATACTAACTAAAAAAAAAAAATTTAACGGTTCTATTTTTACTACTTTTGTTTATTTTTTAAACTATATATTTCATTATTGTGTCGTGTAGCATTGGTGTCCATAAAATGTTATGAACGGTAAACTATAGTAAGAATTTTACAAATATGTATACTTTTGTAATTTAATAATCTTTTAACTCAATAATAGTGTATCATTGTTAAATATGAAATGGATCACTTATATAATTATATTGTATTTGTTAAATTATATATTAAGAAATAGTGAGATATGTATTTAAAATATACGAAAACAGAAAGTAACGATACAAAATATATATTATATAAATAAATTATGTTTTGTTTTTTTATTTATTCAAAAAACATTTGAATGATACTATAAATAATTGTAATAATTTTCTTTAACAAATTAATAACAATTATACAAAATCCCAAAATAAATATTAAGTATACTTTGGACCATAGTAATCTATGATTCAAGTTAAGCCCATTAATTTTTTCTCTTAATATATTACTATTCATGTTTTCAAATAACAATATATATATATATATATATATATATATATATATATATATTTTTACTTTTATTTATGTTTCCAAACACTCTAAATGGTACTTCTATTTTAATAAAATAGATATATCAGATTTTGCCGAAAAATTCATCAACCTTTGTTTAATTAGAGATTTTATAGGCTGGCACAAAGTACTAGTATATACATGTATCGCCCTAATCATCCAGATTAATGGGTTTTTCATGTCTGCTTATATGACCTGTGGGCCTTATTTTATATGATGGATGTTGTATTAAATTTTTCAGAGACTTAAAATAATTGTCTACTAACCTTATAATCACGACATTTTTCATATTTTAATTTTACTCACACAGATTATCATCTATTGACTATTCAAACCCAAATTTGCTTAGCTTTAGAGTTTTTTTGAATATAAGTCTGGAAAGATCAATGCATTTTGATGATTTAGGTAGCTAAATCTATTCTCCTAAGACTTTTAACATATAAATACAAACCAGAATATTACAATTCACCTCCTTCCACATAACACAACATCCTCGTTGCGTCCCAAGATCGTTATCCATATTAGTGTGAGCCACAAAGGATTCCACAATCATATGGGTTTGGCTTTGATACCACATGTAACGCTTCGATCTACGGACCTCATTCCATGTGACAGATGGTCTGATAATTTTTTCGGGGTTTGGAATTAATTGTTTACTGATGTTGCAATCACAACATGATTTTTCTTCGTGCTTTGGTCTCATTCACATGATATCGCGAATCACTTCGATAGGTTATCCACCATTTAACTATGCCAACTCAAGCACGCTTAATTTTGTAGTTTTCTTTTGATGTGTACTCAAAAAAAAATGCACTTTGATAACATAAATAATTAAATTATTATTTTTAAATCTTTCTTTACACCATAAACTAAGATATTACAATACAAAACATAATATAGATATGGAGAATAGAAATACTCTGTTAACATGAATGTGTTATTGTATGAGGAGTCGGCATGTTTTCAAACCTGCGAATGGGGTCTTTAAAAATAAAAGCAAATTAACGGTTAGCGAATAAATTACTTAGGTGGGGGTATTGGTTTTAAGAATTGACTAGAATTAGAAGGAATCAGATTTTCAATTAAATTCTTGTGTTATTCAATCACAGATTTCATCAATTCCTTGCAATTCTTTTGTTATTGGATTTAGTCATTTTCTAATTCCATTAAATGTTTGTGTTATTCAATTTTCAATGGATTATATGGTAATTGTATTTGAATGGAATTTAATGGAAAATTTCTTTAAAATTGTAAAGGACCAATTCTCTGCATTAAAGTTGGAATTTGAAGATGAATTTTATATTTTATATATATTGGATATATACGTCAAAATTATTGATCATTATAATAAAAAAAAGATTTGAAAACATAATTTTCATTATAAATTTACAAAATTTGTTATTAACTTGATAAATGATTATAAAATATATTATATCATATTTTTCCGTAGAATTTTCTTATCCACAAATAGCTACATATTCACATAGTAATACAAAATTAATTCAACTATTACTATTTTTCACTTATTCAAGTTTTTATTCAATTTTTTTCTTACATAATTTTTACTTTTTATATTGAAGAAAATGATTAAAGTTTTTGTTTATCAAATTTTTATAAAAAAATTCTCTTCATGTAAAAAAAAATAGTTTATAAAATTTATAGGAATTGATATGTATCAAAATTATTTGAATTCTTTTAAAATCCAAAGCATCATAATTAGACAAATGCATTAAAATCTTTATCAAATCCTTTAAAATACCTTAAAAATAACTATTTATATCTTTAATTGAATTCTTTTAGAATCAGTTAATTCTTCAATCCAATACCACCCCCTTAAAGTAGACAAGCAAGAAAGTGACTTCATGGCTAAGTTCATCCTGAGGTATATATGTTGTAATCAACAATTATCAAAGTGATTTATATTATGTTAGGAGCTCTTCAAAATCTAAGAAATTGATTTTAAATGACATATATATTATGAAATCTAAAATGTATATACATATAATTCTCTTAAATAGCCTTTTTAAGTTTTTGTCACAAAAAATAGCCCTAAAAAAATAAAATGACCAAAATAGCATTTTTTTTTTTTTGAAATTTTCAATTTTTTTTTATTTTTTTCGAAATTTGAAACTTTATCCCCAAACCCACCCCTTGACTCTAAACCTTAAAGTCTTTTTTTTATTTTATCAAAACTCTAAACCTTAAAGTCTAAATTAGTTAACCCTAGGAGTATAAATGCATATAAATAAAAAAATTAGCTTCTAAAAAATTTATTTTGGTCATTTTCTTCCTTAAGAACTATTTTTGTGAAGAACAAACTAAAAGAGACTATCTAAGAGAATTTCTTTTGTTTATATATTAGTTCTTATTTTCTCATAATATTGTTGACAATGTGTTTAACTTTTTACCAATATAAATTATATCAAATATTATTATTCACTCCACAGAAAACGTGGATCTCTACCTAGTATAGTCAATATTTCTGAAGCAACTAAAAGACCAGACGCGCTTTCACTTATAAATATACAAATCAACTACTTCCTCCGTTTCATATTACTTGTTGTTCTAGGTTTATGCACACATATTAATAAAATATATGATTTTGTATATTTTCAAAATAAAAACACAATTACCTATACACCTAACCATATTTTTACGAATAGAAAAATAAATTGAAGAATCTTATTAATGAATTTTGCATTGAAACTCTAAAATGACACTTATTTTGAAACGAAAAATTTTCCCTACAACGACAACTAATATGAAACGAAGGGAGTATTAGTCTTCGTTATCTTTCTTTTTATATGTTTATAATTAAATAAGAATAAACGAAATTTCAGCAAATGACAAAAAAAAAAAAAAAAAAAAAAAAAAAAAAAAAAAAAAAAAAAAAAAAAAAAAAAAAAAAAAAAAAAAAAAAAAAAAAAAAAAAAAAAAAAAAAAAAAAAAAAAAAAAAAAAAAAAAAAAAAAAACAAGTGACCAGCAAGGAAAAACCTCGTACAATTTAAAGAATTTAAATCATCAGATGTAGCACGTTGATATCATCAACAATATTATAAAACAAAAACAACAACATAAAAAATAATTATTTTGATGTATAAAAGTCGAACGAGACTGATAACAAATGATAAAGACTCTTTTAACTATGGGGGATTCCGACCTTTCCAGTTCTATCTCTAAGTCTTGAGTATTCCGACCATTTCATCAAAGCTTTATTTCATCAATACTGAGAAGCACTAATGAACCTCTAATCAACTGTTTTGATTTTGGGTTAGAAGGTTGCTTTTGATCTTGAATTTGCAATTTAAATATGGGATTGTGTCAAAATAATATTCCTGATTCCCTCTCTTGTAAGTTCCAAGTTTTCACTATTTCACCAACATAAAACACAATGGTGTTTTCTTGCTTCTCTTATTTCATTTTGACCTTCTCTTAAGTTTACACCACATCCCATTTTTGGCATGGATCGTAGCGCCGCTGACGAGTTCAACAGATTCAGGTGGTCCACGCAGCTCCACGTCGAATTTCTGCAACAACATAGCTAGTGCCACGGTCGACTCCATTAGTGCAAACTGGTCTCCAACGCATTTCCTTGGCCCTCCACCAAATGGTAAGAATGCAAAGTCTGCTATGATCTGTTCTCACCATAACACCACCCCACAAAGGAGACAATAGTAAGTGCAGAAGCACCTAAAAAAAACAATGAAATTAAGGGAAAGACTGGATTTGCAAATTTTGGATGTTCACCTCGTTGGGATAAAGTGCACCAGGGCTTCGAGATGGATCAAAGCCAGCCCAGCCTTCAATTCCATTGCTCTCCTTTTTTCTTAAGAACCTCTCAGGCTCAAACTCTTGTGGGTTATCCCAAAAGTATGGAGATCTATGGAGATTGTACACCTGAATGTTAAAAAGCAGAAAATTAAACAAAAGCAGGTTCCATTGAAGAATCACAAACGAATATAGAAACTAGCACTTACGGAAATGAAGATATCAGTCCCTTTTGGAACTTTATGACCTTCCTTTTCACCTTTGTATCCTCCTGCAGACGCAAGACATGGAGAGTTAAGAGATCTGTGAGCTCTGGTCTAAGTCCTTCTCTAGTCATTTCTGCATGCAGACTGCTTCTTGTATTTTAATGAAAGCAACTTGATACATACCAGGTAAGGTTTCTGATTTGAGAGTGCGTCTGATGAGCAGAGGCGGCTGAGGATATAGACGAAGGGATTCTACAACGATCAGTCGTATGTATCTGCAGAAGCATTGAGCAAAGCGGTCCATGATCGAGAAACAGACCAAAAGAAAAGATCTAAGAAGATAATTTATAAGTTAACGTACTCGAGCTTTTTCAGTGATTCATAAGTAGGTGCACCTTCACCAAGCACAGCATCAATCTCCGCTTGAGCTTTCCTAATTTTTGCAGGATTCTGCAAGTTTAGAAGCAGAATGCTAAAAAACTGTACAACGAGCTTTAAAGCAGTCATGAAAAAAGGGAATAAGAAACTTAAGAGCATACTTGTGCAAGAAGGTAAACAGCCCAAGTAAGAACAGCTGCTGTTGTCTCATGACCCGCAATTAGCATAGTCATTAGGTCATCCCTTAGCTGTTGAAGACAAAACCATAAGCAGAAGATGATAACAAGATTGCTGTACAGTAAGTTATATAATCTTGCCTGCCGGTCATCAATATCAACACCGCGCATGTCAACCAAGAACCGTAAAAGACTTGCATCCTGTGCATCCAAGAAAACAAAATCAAAAGCCTTTTCACAGAAAGGATGATTCTTTAGTACATAAGCAATAGATAAACGATAGTAGAACCTTGAGATTAGAGTAGTCACGTTGCTGGAGCTTCTCTACATCTGTTTCCTGGGAGAAAAAAAGAAACAACAAAAATCAGAAACTAAAAGCAGAACGAAGAGAGCAACAAGTAGTGAAACACCTGTCTTGTCTCCTTTGCATTTTGAATGAGTCCATCAAGGCAATCGTTTATAATCTTCAGATCGCTTTGGAACTTTCTTTGCCTTGGAACTATCCATCTGGCTGGAGGAAAGTTCCAATACGGGAAGTAGAAGGTAGAACGATGCTCTGCCTCGAAAAGAGTTCCATAAACTGCCTGCATGTAAAACAGAAACATTCAAGAAGGGACCACAAGCTTGCTTCAGACAATTCAAGACAATCAAAAAACCTTAATCACAGGAGACTCTTTTGTGACAGAGCCAAAGTCGTAGTTGAACACGCTAAGCCCTATAATATCAAGAGCCAAACTAGAGAACTCTGCTTCAAGATCCAACTCAATCGTGTCCCCTCCACTTACTTCCTTCTCCCTTAAGAGTTTCTCAGATTTCAGTATCATTTTCTCCGAACAGTCGCTAAATACTTTGACCATGGCCTCCAGATACAATGCATGGAACGCAGGAGTTATAGCTGCATACAACACAGATCATCAATGGCGCCATAAGAACTGCAATATCTAAAACATAGAGAAATTAACAAAAAAAAAACAGCTTTACCTCTTCTTCTTAACTTCCAGGTATCGAGGTCAGCAGGTATCAACCCTTTTCCCATGATGGGCTCTAAGATCTCAGCAAGTACTCCCTAAAGCAAACACAAAGGAAAGTTACTTGATGGTGGTACCAAAAGAAAATAAAACAAAACAAAATGAACTGACTCAATTACCTTGTCATAAGAAAAAGCGTTCTCTCTGAGAACATGCCTTGCAACAATCGGATCTGAGATGACAACAAATGCCTTTGGCCCAAACGCAAGTTTGTACACTCCTCCATGCTTTAAAACAAGAACATGAAAGCATCAAAACAAAGTTGATAACTTCAAGTAAATCATAGTAAGATATATATATACCTCCATGAACCAGTCGTAAAGCGATAAGAAGAGAGGCTTTCCAAACAAATCAGAGACAGCTCCTTCAGCAGTGGGCATTGACCCCAAACTTCCACCGCTTAACAGGTTTGTAAAAAGGTTGCTCGCATTGTCCAGAATGTTACTAGTCTTTGGCTCTTTGGTATTAGTAGATTGGCACCTAAAAGTCAATCCGACATAACCAAACTCCATTACTAACAAAACAAGTCTCTTACTTTGTGTCTTCTCTGGTTCTGTTTTTCACATATCCACAAGAAAGCTATCGACTTTAGCTATATCCACGGACAGATATCTATAGTTTTCTTCTAGAACCATATCTCTCTAGATTGAAGCAGAGAGCTTCAAAAATTTCATCAATGGATAACTAATCTAAAAGGTAAAATCGAAAGCAGAGAAACAAACCCACCTGATGGAAAGAGGAGCTCTCTGCGAATTTCCAGTTTGAGGGCAGAACCTGAAGAGGCAGGGATCGCTCCTCCTACCCACAGGAAGACAGCCATGGAAGGAGCTCGAAGGGGCACAGTGAGAGGCAGCGCAAAGGAAAGACATGGCTGCCATCTTCGTATGAAGCGGAAAGTTGTAAACTTTGATGAAGATTGAACATACTTTCTGCTCTTTATAGGTAATTCTTATCTACCACTGAACATGGCCAGCCACACCACAAGCAGCAAAGCAAGTCTGACGACACAGATTGCATTAGCAAAGAAGATTAGTGACTAGACTGACACGTGTTCATTTATACGGTAAATACTCTGCGTAGATTTACTGTTATTTTTCACCACTAGTTTTTCGGATCCACTCGTGGCCCATTACATAACCCAACAAGAAAATTTGAAACTTAAACCTGTATAATGCATATGGTTGAATCTTGAGGAACTGGTTTTATTTCATGTTCCTTTGTTATCCTTTTTAACTTCTTACAAGTTGATCATGACTAAATTGATTCAAGAATTTCCAAAATTATGGCATTAGTAAGGCTTGTTGATTCTGTCAAGTGAATGAATATAAGGCAAAACTTTTCTTTCAAATCTCTCTACTTGTTTCTATGACGCAAATGCAGCAGAAGTTAAAGCAATTAAAGCAGCCACTGATATAGAACTGTGTATGATCAAATACTCCAATGGTTTACATGAAGACCATACATAACAGATAAACAAATAAAAACAAAACAAATAGAATCAACCCATATATCCAAATACTGTGACTTGTGAAACATATGAGCAAAATAACCAACAACATAGAAATAACATTGAAGTGGTATATTCATATTATCTTTCAGCATTTGCAAAAGTTGAGAAGCTTGACATCAGCCACTGAATCTCTCTTCTTTTTTGATTTCTTGAAGTGTTTTGCAGCTACCTTTAGCAAACCATCCCATCCCTAATAACAATGACCGCAGTTATTACAGATTTATATATAAAAACGGAGATAAGAATATCATCTAAGGTATGTATGTAAATGTACCTTGGTGGGAATAGCAAAGCAGCCAACTTTAGGAGAATCTGACACGTCTAATGTCACTATCTTCTTCTTCTTCTTTTTCATTGAGATCTTCATCTTCTTCTTGCTTTCTAGAAACTCTCCGAACTCAAGGTTCCGACAAACGAAAGTGTCCGAGTCTAGATCAGAAGGGCTAGCGTAGTTTCGGGGCAAGAGAGGAGACCAGAGAGAGCTCTGTGCGTAGTCGAATCCAAAAGCAGAGTTGTCTGGAAATTTGCGGAGTAGCTCTCGGCGCATTACTGGTTGTAAGTACTCAACTGTTTTTGTTGTAATAAGAGGAAAGTTCTCCTTTTCTTCTTCTTCTTGACATCTTCTCGCCATTTTTGCTTACCTTCTTCTCTTCTCTTTTTTTTTTTTGCTTTTCTTGAATCATTGGGTCCTCTTTTATATTTTGGGTGAAGATCGAGAAGAAAGACGACCGTTGGGGTCATGCTTTTGGACACGTGTCTTGTAATAAGTGGATAATCAAATACTCTATGTCCGAAAAGTTACCGTTGGAAGACAAATATTGCGATCGGCGGAGGAATATCTTGTACAGTGCGCACGGCCGAATCCAGCATCTTCAATACTATTTTATTCATGTTATGCCGTTACAATATTAAATTCATTCTAAATTCACCAACAACGTTTTTGATTATGTTATAACCAGTTAAAAATTTAAAATCAATTGATTTGATATTGGAAACATTTAAATCTGTCTCCTTAATTTTGAAAACTACTCTGCCTGTTCGTTCTATGATAATTTTTTTTGTTAAAACAAATTTCATTTCTAGAATTCCCGTGTTAATATATATATAAATAAGTTTCCAAATTAAAAAATATATATCTATGAGTTATAGCAGAATTTTGCTAGTCAATTTTAAAAAAGAAAAATACTCTAGAATAACCCTTAAAAAATTTTTGTCACAAAAATAGCAAAGAAAAATGACCAAAATGTTTTATTAAATAGGCAAATATACACTTATATTTCTAGGATTAACTATTTTAGATTTAGGTTTTATAGTTAAGGGGTGGATTTTGGGGTTTAGGGTTTCAAATTTTTTAAAAATTAAAATAAAATATTAAATTTTTTAAATTAAAAAGAGGTTATTTTGGTCATTTTTGGCTATTTTGTGACAAAAACTTAAAATAGTACTATTTGAGAGAATTGCCCTTTAAAAAAATGATAATGAATTTTGAATTGCTTGGATCCATACATTCTTTTTACACGAAGCATATTATTTAAAGAGAAATACCCTATAATAGTCATTAAAAAAATTTTGTCACAAAAAAGCATCCAAAGAAAATGATCAAAATGTTTTATTTAAGATGTATATATACACTTATACTCCAAAGGTTAATTATTCTAAACTTAGAGTTTAGAGTTAAACTGTTAAAGGGTGAGATTTTGAGGTTAGACTTCCAAAATTCCAAATTTCAAAAATAAATATTAAAAATTTTAAAACAAAAAGAAACTATTTTGGTCATTTTCTTCTTTGAATGTTATTTTTGTAACAAAAACTTAAAAATGACTATTTAAGAGAATTATCCTTATTTAAATTTACTATATTCGGAAGTAATCCGATTTGAAAAAATAATATTAAATTTTTATTAAAAAAATTGAAAAATTTAATTGTTGTCAAAAAAAGAAAAAAATGAGAATTTTAATAATGAAAAAATTAGGTGAATATGGATAGTGATTTAATTAGGCTAGTGATATGTGCTATTGTTAATTTATTTACTGGCACTTGAGAAATCCTATTGCATGCATTGTATACCAAACTACACAAATTGTTTTTTTTTGTGTAAATTTAATTATATTTGTTTTTGACAGAAGTTACAAAGCGAACAAATAGCAGAATGAAAATTAACTAATACAACATTAGTAAAAAAAAGAAAAGGCTACATCGAGGATAGACGGACAAGAACAATTCTAAACAAAGTGTTTTCTAGTTAAGGAATAGCGGAGACTAGACCCAGATGCATTGCCATACGTTTTTGAAGTCTTAGATAAAACATGAGACCACGCCTTGGTAAAATTGGCTTATCCACATCGCTACTTCAATTGATTGACTTCAATCCTGCACATCTTTGACAAACCACCAGAAGAAGAGAATCTGAGCTCCTAGAACCTCGAATCACAACCCGCTCCAGAAAACCCTTAGAGCTTCATCTGGCCAGTCCGAGAATAAAAGAAGATCACACTTATTGGACTCGTCATCAGAAGTAAAATGCGAGCCTATGCAGATAATCAAGAGAAATGAAAGCTATATCATGTTGTCGAACATTTTAAACCTACAAACAGACTGAAGATCAGTCCACCAAAGTGAACCAAGGGAACAACAGAGGTGTTGGGATGGCCAAACTTCACACGAGCATCCCACAAAGAGCCTTAACTCCAATGACCCAAGAGAGATCCAAGAACACCGCCTCGCCCTAACACCGAGAACCGGGTCTATCTCCAAAGTGCCTCAACGAAACTACACCACGGGATAAAAATAAAGACAAACCTTAATACCAGTGATAGAACTAAACCACATGAGGAAATAACAATTGGATAACAACGCTAATTAGAACATAGCATAGATTGAATACCTTTTGATATGCTAGGCAACATGGGTTCGTCTGCCGGTGATTGACTCACATAGAATTGCTCTTTTATGTCTGCATTTGTTTCCCTAGCAAAATAAATCAGATGGAAACCAAAAGAATGTATTTAGAAGAAAAAGGATACACAAATCTGAGACTTTGCGAGAAGAAAAAAAAAGATGAATCAGCAAAAATAACAGTAAAGAAAGTCACCGAGAGAAAGGAAAAGAAGGTGAAGAGCCAAAGTTTCCCTCTTTCTCGATCTTGTTGCTAAAAGAGCAAAGAGACTGTTCTTTAATTAATTGGTAGAACAATGGAAGAACTCATGAGATAAATATTAAAGTTTTAGGAATCAACAAAGCTCGTTCATCGAATCTAAAAAACTGAAAAAACTAATTTTTCCAACAGTTCATTAGGCTGAAAGTACAAGTTTTAAACTATATGTCTTCTATATTATTATTTGTGAAGTAATTTTTCGTAACGGAGCTCTCACGTTAAAAGTTAAAGTGGTCAAAGTTGATACTACCCTTAATGAATTTTATATATAATTAATTATATAATCAAAAATGAATTTTTATTAATAATATTAATTTTTTATAAGATAACTCTTATATATTGTGTTGTTATCTTAAAACATATCTTTCAATTATAAAATTTTAAAAAGACAATTTATAATAATTAAGTGGTTAAAGTTAATATTACCTTTAATGAATTTTATATATAATTAAAAACAAATTTTAATTAATAATATTAGAATTTTATTAAATAAAATAATTCTTATATATATATTATAAACTAATAGATATTTATAAAACGATTAAGCCCGCACGTGCGGGCAAAACAACTAGTTTTAAATATTTCAGTGGCAGATGTCTTTAAAATATTATTAAAACAGAAGGATCCCTAAAAAAAGACCTTCTGTTTTTATAGTATAGATTTCTCATAATAAACAGAATATTTTTAAAATAATATTAATAACACTGATTTTTTAAATTTTAATATATAAGTATTGATTTTTATATTATTATAAATTACATATTCAATAGTAAAATTTTGATATTGATTTTAAAATTTTTGTTTTTATATAGCAACATAAATTAATCTTTAAAAGACAACTAGTGCAATTATAATTTTTAAATAAAACAAATATTGGTTATCAATTCTTGGCATATTAAATTATATATTTCAAATATATAAAATATTTATAAAATAATCTATAAATATATATATAGATTATATTGATATTACTGTTTTTTAGTTTATAAAATATAAATATATTATATGTATTATGCAGTTACACTGTTCATTGTATTTGTGAATATTCATATTTTGTTTTGAACTGCTTTCTTTAGATAGACTGCAGTTGTTCCTCCTTATGCATTTTTATTATATAAATCGAAGTTAAAACCATACCACAATATCAAATTAGCTTGTTCTGCATCGCTTAATCCACTATTACCATTCATAGCCTAAATTAAATCCAATATGATTCATAACTCAATATAAATCATTAGAACACACCTTATAATCATGTGTACCGTATAAGGTGTGGTTCAAAAGGAAATACCCAAATCAGTGTTTTACTTTATTTTACTTTTGTCTATATAAATATAATAACTATATCATCAACACTTCTTAAAATACATAATTATGATATATTTTAATTTTTTTCTTAAAAACAATAACGTTTAATCAATACAAATTGATAATATAAACATATGGTACTGAAACTAATTTTCTGATAAATAATTGAATCATTAAAAACTGAATAGCTCAGCCAATATCTTTAAAATATATAAATTTTATGACTTCATATAAGCATTGAACAAATTTTATTATTTCATATACGCATTGAATTTTTTTATGATTTTATGATTTATAAATTCAGTATAAGCTTGAAATACATGTATTTAAATAAAATCATTGAGAAAAAAAATTCAAAATAAACTTTTATCAAATTTTAAAATTTACATAAGCTAGTTTCAAGTTTTATAAATAAGTTTTCTAAAATGGGTAAATGTTCAAAAATGCATTAGTGAGTAGAAACTTGATTAAATTATATTACTATTATTTTTTTTTTTAGTTTTTAAAATTATATATCATGTCTATCTCGCAGTTACACTATTCATTATAAATGTCACAATCAATATATTGTTTTAAACTGTTTTTCTAGACAAATCGCAGTTGTTTTACAATATGCATTTCTCTCATAAAATCCACAATTAAACTGTAACGCAATATCTAATCATTTTGTTCCGCACTGCTTAATCCACCGTCATCATTTAATCATTAAAATGTCAAAAAATTGTGAAGAAATTGTCTATTGCGGGTGGCTGATGTGTTGTAAAGTTAGCATGTTGCTTTAGGGTATTTTCTAAAGTTATCTACAAAAAAAATTTCTATGAGAAAAAAATATATATATATATTTTTTTTTTTTTGGTAACAACTAAAAATAATAATCCTAAATATTTAAACAGAAACGATTCAAGTTTTGTAACGCAGTATAAGGATCTCATATTAACCATTATCAACTAAATCAAAAAAAATATTAACCATTAACAACACAATTCAATAGAAACTAGTTTGTAAATACAAACCATAATGATGACACATACTCTGTGTGAAATCAAAACCTAAACAAATACATGAAATACACTTTGAGAGGGAAATGTGTAATGATCGATTTAAGGATTTATCAACTAGAAAGGTGAAGTTTCATCAAAATATTGTTGCATAGAAATAATTGAGAAACTGACATCTGAAACCATTCTAAAACTAGTATATTGCTTTTGAGTACTTTCTATAGAATATTTATATGTGTATATTTGTTAGGAAACAAGTGAAAAAATAATTCAAAAGGTTTACAGAGATGGATTAAAGTTTTGTAATACAGTATACAAGCATCTCATTTTGTCAAATGTAACTCAATATAAGGTGTGAGTACTGTTAGTGGTCTAGTGAACAACAGTATGCGGGCCCAAAATTGTCACCATTCAGCTTAATTATTTTGTTTATATTTTGTGAATTTAAAAATAATAAAAATAGATTGAAATACATTTGATGTTGTCAGAAGATGAAACGCACTTTGTGGTACTTATGCACAAAGTAGTGGTTTGTGATTTTTTAATTATTTTTTAAAAAATCTTGTTTATATAAGAAATTCACGTACATTATGCAATGCAATATACACAATTTATTTCTCAGTTTATCAAATTTATTGATTTCTCTACAATACATACTCATCTGTAGAGCTGGGTTGCGGGTCAAACCCCCCCCCCCCCGCATGACCCGCAACCCGCAGGTTTTATTTATTTTTTGTGAAAATTTTTGATCCGCACGACCCGCGAACACATAAGCTTACACCCGTACCCGCCCCGCTTAGTTGTGCGGATAACCCGCGGGACCCGTCCCGCTTAGTCTTCTTTTGTTTTCCTTAATATCTATTCTAACAAACAATTACATATGAGCACATAATTATTTACAAACCTATATAATAAACAATTAAATAAAAACAAAAATAAATAACACCTCTTTTAAATTTGTTGCCGGAATGAAAACATGAAAGGTCTTGTGTACGTGAATGTTGTGAATGTCTTGTACTAACATTTCAATCTTTTCTCTTTTATTTATAGATCCATTTTTCTGCAATTATAAAAATAATATTAATAAATAAAAACTGTTTTTTTTCTTTACTGTAGGCGGATTTGATATCAATTTCATTATCTACCAAGTGCGGTATCCAATAAAAATATTTTTTGTGTATTACTCATTTTTTGAAAAATGCATTTAGATAACTTATCTATTTTGTTAACGCAAATTAAAAGAGAAACAGTTGACTGGTGACTTTGTGCAGTTTTTGAATTTTTTAACTGAAATCTGCACCCGCACTTATCACCATTATCTAAATGTAAGTTATTTCTATGGGGATATGTGCTGGTTATTTTTTGAGAGCGAATTTTGAAAAACGCACTCATATCACCTATCACACTATTTTGTAACGGTTGTGATTCAACACAAAAAAATATGGTGTACATATCTAACCAATTTCACTGACCAAAATATAAAATTCACTTTTTCAAAAAGCCCACCTTCCACTACCAAGTAGTTCCTATAAAAAGAAGATAAATTAATATCTTATTTTTTATTAATAAAACAATATTATAAAACTTTCATTTTGTGCACAAAACCATTCACATTTTTTTAAAAAAAAAGCAAATAATATTTATTGCTCTTGTGCACAAAAAACAATGTATTGCTCCACGATAGAAAATAATAACACTTTTCATATGTTCTTTAATAATCAGAAGCAAACAAGTAAGTTTTAATTGTAACTATTTTATAGTATATAACTATTACAAAATGATGATATAGTTATTTAATAATTAACTTACATATTTGTGTAAACTAGTAACACATCAATTATAAATAAAATTAAAGTAAAATTGTATACATTTATATAAGTATATTTAATTATCATATTATGTTTAAAAACTATAATTTAATGTATGTAAGCTAATAGAATTATAGTTTAGGTTATGTAAATCATATGCAAATTTATTTTTATACAGTATGGATATTAAATAATATCATGTTTATATTTTTTTACATCAACATGATTAAATCTGTGAGTCCTAAATGTATGATAATTAGTTTGAACCTGGTAAACTCAAAAATCCTAAGGTTGGTTAAGAACTGGGATATCTACTCTTTGGATTATTCTCTGTGTATGCAATCCCAATCCCCTTATTATTAATAGAGAAACAATTTGGGGGAGTAACCTTTATTTTGTAATATATTTACATCACTGCCATTATGCTGACGTGTCAACTTAACAGCCCTTCTCAGCCTCCTTTTAAATTTACCCTCTCACAACTAGAATAATTACAAAGAGATGCCATTGGTTTATTTCATTCGTATAATAATGTGATTACAATACAATTGCGTGGACTTCCCGTGGTTTCTTCAACACTTGATTATAAGTTTTTTTACGAATTTTGCAACCTGTAGAAAAAAATCACAATTAAGCATAAAAGTATCACTACTGAATCACTACATAACTTCACAAAGTACAAAAATATTTATATGAATAAATGTCTACAATAACGATATGAACATGTTAACCTACAATACATTTGTTGTGCCTTATTCTCATATAAATTCATGGATGTATAACTTGGGTTAAACGATTATAGAACATAAGTTTTTAACAGTATAGTATTCCATGTATGCTTAAAATGCATCATAACCTGCCCATATGGATTATGACCATATGAATTCTCTAAATTCTTGCAAACAATGTTTTCCTTTTGTTTAGAACACTAACCCACATTCATTGCTTAAAATAGTTTTTTTTTAAAGATTATTTGCTTATCTATACCATTTGTTTATAATTTTATAATCACTTGATTTTCATGTATGCTTAGCTATTTGAAATGTATGGTTATAAACTATTCCATATTCTAACGCCATAAACAAATGGTTGCCATAGATTGAATCAATTTTCTTTTCTTTTTTTTAACAAATGGGAATCTCTTGATGTTCATGTACACTTACCAATGTACTTTCTTAAAAATATTTTAACTTTCATAGTGTAACCTAAAAATGTATATACATGTAGATTATTAAGCCATACTACTTTATAAATGAGTCCATCGATTAGAATCCTCTTATTAAAATATAAACGTATTGAAAGGTGGAAAATCATAATAAGCTATCATAAATGTATACGAGTTTCATACTCCATTTCTATGTGAAGCTCCTAGAGTATTCAAATATCTACTCTCTACCACTATGTGCTTGGTGGATACGCATTCTTGGCATGCAATGCAAAATTTATGTAATATGTAAAACAAGGTAGTTTACCTATTTAGATATAAATGTATTTTGACTAATTATAAAATGTACTCAATCACGCAATAAAAATGGGAATATCTTGCTATTCAATGCAAATCTTTGATTAAGATTATAATTTTTTTTCCAATAATAAATGCAATATTACCTTATATCAAGTATGATTTAAGGAATGTTTTCAAAATAGTTTCTATTTGTAATATTCCCTACAATCTTGGTACATTTAAATTGAATATATAGAATTCCCTTTCCAAGTATTTCTCATTAATTTGTCCAGACCTTTGTTCTACTATATAAACACCGCTTCAGTCGTTTGTTATTCCATCATATCAAGCGACAAGTCTATCATCTATATGATTACAAACTTTTGTTTACCTATGGCTTCTTTTGTTATTCTTTTGTTTACACTTTATTACAAGTTAATACAAATAAAGTGTGTTGTTTATGGAACTATTGCTCAAGAGTTACAAGATTACTGAACATCTACTGATACTAATGTAGTACTATATGTAATAAGGTTTTGGCAAATAGATTGGGGAGAAGGTACCTTACGTTTATAATGATTACAAATGTACACATATTCATTATTAGCCTGGTAACCTTACAAATTTGTTTCTGATTAGGCGGATTCAATCATGTGACTAACATTAAAAGGTGTTTGAAATTTTTGTTTGACCCTGTGTAGGTTCCAGAATCCAATCCAGGCTTTAGAGTGAAGTAATAAATAAGTATTGTATTGTTTTTTGTAATTCACTTTATATGTATGCTTATAAAAATATTTTCTTAATTTGTTTTAATAGGATTCCAAGCCAAGCATATTGGAGACAACAATCCATAGAAACTTCTTCTCATGAGATGAATGGATTGACTTATCTTTTCGCTTTCACATTTTATGATTTTTGTATTAAACTCATGCATTATTTTATCTCAATCTATGCTTATTTTTATAAGACCAGCTAAACTAACTATGCTTGGATCAGTACAAAGAAGTACATCTGTCATTAATTAGTAAGTTGATGCTAACCTTTGATAATAAAGTTCAGCTTTGTTGGCTATATACGGCCTGTTGGGAGGCAAATCACTCAACCAGAGTGAGCATAAAGTCGCGGCCACCGAAACTGTGATCTTATACTGCTAGATTCAGAAAGTTCAAAGATGTTATTGTTGGATACTTTTTTCAAAGACAAGAAACAACAAAGATGTCTGGTTTCAGTATCGTTTGTCCAACCTGAAGACTTTATGATTTGTTCTTCACTTCTACGATTAACTCGGTACAGAGTCAGAATATATGGAAACATGGGTGATATATACTCAAATCGTGATTAAACTCATCTCATGATTATCTACACATAAATCATCATTACCCATGAAAAACGACCGAAGATCAAAAAGAAAAGTAGGAGAATACTGACCTGGGTTCGTGAATCTGATAACTCTTATAGGGCTTCATCGATTGCTAGGGCCAAAATCTTTTCGAAAAAACCCTAATCCCCTTTCGTTTTTTTTCTTCGTTTATGTCAATGTCTTTTTATTTTTTTCACACCTTTTCTTTATTGTCGAGAAAGTAGTGAAATATTTCTTTAACTGGGCCCGAAAATTGAACCAGCAAACCCAATTTATATATTATTGGATATATGACAAAGATAACTTGACCAAAGCCCATTACGATTGGTGAATTTTAGATTAATGAAAAGTTGTCTATCTATTTATATTGCGTATTAAAAAAAAACGACCATAGATTTCTTAAGGGCAATTCTCTTAAATAGCCATTTTTAAGTTTTTGTCATAAAAATAGCCCTCAAAAAATAAAATGACCAAAATATACTTCTTTTTTTTTGAAATTTTGATTTTTTTTTTTTTTTTGAAATTTGAAACCCTAACCCTAAACCCACCCCTTAACTGTAAACACTAAAGTCCAAATTAGTTAACCCTAGGGGTATAAATGCATAAAAATGAATTTTTTAGCTTCTAAAAAAATGCATAAAAACTATTTTTGTGACAAACAAACTAAAATGGGCTATCTAAGGGAATTTCTCATTTCTTAATAGTCTGTTTTTACAAGTTGCATATACAGATTACAAATATTATTTCATTAAATACAGTAAAACTTCTATAATTTAATAATATTAAGACTTTAAAATTTTATTAATTTATAGAGATATTAATTTACAAAAGTTTCTTTATTTAAATTTTTTATTTTAAGAAAAGTATTTGATTTTAGTGTATAGACATTAATTATTATTTTTAAAAATTTGACATTTATATTAGTTTTATTATATTATTTGGTGTATATAATATATATTGCACATAACTTAAATGTGGTTTTTTAGATATAATATTACAAAATATCATCAAAAATATATTAACTGTTAAGAAAATTTAAAGATAATTTCATTGTGAATATAAAACAAACTATGTAATAATAGGTTTTTACTTATATAAAATATGTATATATAAAAATTATTAATTTATAATTCTATGTATAATTTTATATATACATAGAATTTTTTTAAAAAACTATTATTTTATTATTTTATTTTTTGTGCCAAATTTTGAATTGACCCAAATTAGAACCGCTGAAATTTATTAATTTATAAAAATTATTAATTTATTAAATATTAATTTATAGAAGTTTTACTATATATTGTAACAAAAATTGTTATATTAGTCTCACCACGCACAAGGCATATACGACTAAAAGCTCAACATGCATGAATTCAAATCAAATTTTCACCCCGCTCAACATACCATACGATTTACTACTTTGATTTATCATTTTTACACGTGTTAACATATTACACATGCTTTTATCCATTAATATTATGGAAAATATCTAAAAAATGTTAAGTACATAATAAATTTTCAAATCAAACTCTCACCCCGCGCAAAGCGCGGGTCTTAACCTAGTAAACAATTAAAGGTTAAACTTTTGATTTGAGTTAAGAACTAGGGTTGTCTACGTTTATGCGACCTCATACTAGCACGTGGACTTAACGTACCATCCTCTGTTTTAAAAGTTGATTCCTTTAAGTAATTAACAGATGGAGGTAAGCTTATGGATGATAATTGTTAGTTGAGAAGAAGATATTGTTCTATTTGTTAAACATAAAGTAGTACATCTGATGGTAAGCCATTTTGGATCATTTTATCTTCTTTTTTTTTATTAGAGCATGATATATCTTACTGTTGGTTTTGAGGATACATACATTTTCTTTACATCTGTTGAAGGTGCTAGTCTCATATTTATACACCTTCTAGTATTTCTCCTTTCAAAACTCCTCTCTAATGGTGGGGAAGTATTGTGAGGAACTTATCAATGAATCGCACTGGCGACAAAAATGGTTGTATCAGTTTCTTGCAATGGGTAAACAAGTTATGCTTTCTTCATATATCAATAATAGAAGTTCATGTCTTTCTCTCCGGCTTATTGATTATTGAACTCATTTTTTCTTCCAGCTCTTATATAGGTGTAGTTTGATATGAGTTGTCTGATAGTGATCCGTTACCAGTCCAATAGGAGGAGAAGATATTATACACGAAAGAAGATTACTGAGATTTTTTTGGCTCTACGAGGATGGACTTGTCTGAGAGAGTTTGACGGGTTACAGAACATTAACAATATCGTTTGCAACATAGACAATATGAATAATCTTCAACCTAGTGTCTTGTACCAAGGAATGAGATGATAATAATAGTAGAATAGTTTTTCTTTATCTTTGTACGTTCCATCTTTGGATTGTTAATTGTCAGAGATTGGTGGACTTTTAAAAACTGAATCAAGCTATACTTGGTTTGTAACAAAATAATCTAAAGGACAGAGTGAGAAATCTGATATATTTACTGAACAAGCATAATTAGAAAGGATGCATGATGCCCACACAGTTCGGAAAGAGCAAAACATAAAACAACAAGGTATGTGAATAAAGGAATTTTTACTAATGAGAAGAGGACAACGTGAGAGAGAGAGAGACTTGTGTTACTACTACTCTTCGTCATCCCGTTCATCGTTTTTGTATGATACGAGCGTATCGACTTTGTGAATCTGCAAACAACCACTGTTACAAACTTTAAAACCTTGTTTCTTTTCCTAATTACATTAAAAATAAACAAGATTTCGAAATTAAAATAAACTAGGTTTAATTGAACATTAAAATTAGTTCGGTTCAAACTAACTCAGATTTTCGTTACAAAATCTGCCACTTCATAAAACACAAAAGCTGCTAGAAATTTAAATCGGATATGGAAATCTGCCAAAAAAAATAAGTCTAACAAAAAAAAAAAATACCATATATAACAAAACTATTATTTTATTCGCTAAATATATCTATAAAAATCTATTTTCAATTCAAATCGAACAATCAACTCTACCATCTATTATATAATGAGGCACTTTTGCTCTTTCCTGGCCACGTCAGCATATAGTGGATCCCACAAGTTTTTTTTTATAAAAATAATTATTTGTATGCTATGTGACTCGAACCCTACACCTTACAGATTATTTGATTGACATAACCAACTGAGCAACAAGAGATTTTGTAAGTTAAACGGCCCAAAATTTACTTATTCTTTACGAGGTTGGAAGCACATACATCCATTATAGCTGGGATCACGGTTCGATCTTGACCTGTCAACCTGCGGATCGATTTTTTTTTTTTTTTTAAAATTCTGACTTACCTAATCTACCAATAAAAAGTCTTAAACCTGCACCCGCCCACTAAAATTTACGGATAAGCCACAAGACACGCATATAATATTAAATTTAATAAATAATTATTTTCTTATATGTTAATTATTTTTACAAAAATAATTAAAGTAATATTTATAATTAAATTGCATAATTTTATATTTTTTATAATTTATTTTACTCTTTATATTTTTCTAACTCGCATATGTTCTGCTTAAAATCGACTCAATCCGCACTTGCATCAATATATCAAATTTTTAAATCGATCAACCTGCGGGTTAATGCGGGACCAACGGGTAATGACTCAAATTCTCATCTCTAATTTTCATATTTTTCCTCAGTACTGGTATTGTTTTTAAATCCCGTATTTTTAATGGGTATATATTAGTTACAATTCGTTTAATAGGTCCACTTGACTCATTCTACAAAGACGTACCTTGCAACGGTATGCCTAGGGTTTCGTCAAACTTTTGAGAGAGATATAGAGGCTGATCAAAATTAAGAGGACCATCATTCTTTTATCGTTATCAGTTAAAAAACAGTAAAAGAAACATACATATAACAATCACCACAATTATATCTCAACGACACACTCTAAAAAATCACTCTAACTTACACTAACCGACACATATTGCAGTTACACATACTGCAGTTTTACCAAATTCTTAACTTAATTATGCAAGTGACTATAAGGAATCAGAATACTTTGCAGAACAAATGTAACTTCGCCGAAATCCAGCTGAGACTAAGTATTCACTCTTCACCAATATACCTAACCCCAAACTTAATATATGTATTACTCTAATTAACTGACTGAATCAAACACATGCACCATGTGAAGATTCAGAGACTCCACCAGTCTACAAATTGGCGGCAATTTCGACAACACATGTTCGTCAACATTTTCTTAAGAACTAACCTTAAAAACCTAAAATATAGTAAAATTATATAGTAAAATATTAATATTTTGGACTCTGCGCTTGCGCGGGGGATATGAATCCTAGTATATTGTAATGACTATGAATACACATTGAAAAGACGATATGGTTTGAATTTAGCTAATATAAATTTAACAAAATTATTTTTCTATTTTCTCCCTATGATAATGTTTATTTACAGAAAATTATGGTTTCACCGATCTAATTTTCGAATTTATCACCATTAGCCATATATTTCAATACTGCATCATTTCTCTATATTTCAATATATATCTAGTATAAACAAATTTGCCATTTTAAAGTAAATCGAACACCACTCTTTTGACATGTTTTATTTTCTGAACGGATTTAATAAACAGATTTAATATACGGTAGAATTATTTTTTGAAAACAAATCTACCAATGGTAAATTCTTAATGACACTTTTGTAATTCAACATTTTGGTATCATTAAGGACAAAAGTAATTTTGACCAAAAAAATATTTTAATAATTTTCTTTAAAATAAGCGTTATTCTAGTAATAGCAAAATAAGTTTTTGTCATTTTAATAAACTTCCCTATAAACATATGTTATATTTTGACAATCTATAAGCCAATTCGGTGTGCACGTAAACTTCAATCTGTGCCATGCTGGATATAGCTAGTTTCAACTCGTCTTTCGTTCGAAAATATTGGTAGATGTTTAACATTTGGCATTTAGTGACACTAAATCTCTTTGTCACATACACCAAAATAAGCTTCACGTTGCCACTTTCCAAAATTTGTTACGTATACCATTTTCTCAAATTCTCAACAACTTAGCTGAGATCCACGACCTAATGTGATAGAGAATTAGCGATCCACATTGAGCTTATTTGATCATCATACGAAATTGAAAATAAGAAAAAAAAATCTCTTACTTTGTCTAGTAAAGTGGTAGTAATGTGGTGCTTGTCACCACCTTATTTATAATTAGCAAACATTTTCACCAAAACGGAAAGGTTTAAATGATACTTCAAACAAAATGGACAATAGTCATGATTTAATTTGTACTTCTGTCTGGATTGAAGAATATTGGAGAGTTGACACTGATTTTGAAATGAAGTTAATCCCGACATTCTGGTCCTTGGTTTCAGTACAAATTAATAATGGTCTTGTCACACATCGAGATCCATTATCCATGCATGTGAACTGCATGTGGGTCATTATTATATATGTGCCTATATATTATACTCCCTCCGTTTCATATTACTTGTCGTTCTAGGTTTATTCACACATATTAAAAAAACATATGATTTTGTATATTTCCAAAATAAAAACACAATTACCTATACACCTAACCATATTTCAACAAATAGAAAAATAAAAACACAATTACCTATGAATCTTATTAATGAATTTTGCATTGAAACTCTAAAACGACACTTATTTTGAAACAAATTTTTTTCCCTACAACGACAAGTAATATGAAACGGAGGGAGTATAATCTTTTTTTGGTATGAGGGACGTGGGTTCACGGGATACACTGTTTTAACTACACGCCAAATCTCCACCGCAACCTTGTACTCAACTATGGCAAAGAGGGTCAAATATGAAGATAATTTCATGCATAGATCATCATCAATCACGAACTCACTCAACTTCTCGTGAAAAAGCTTAGATCTTAAAGTTAGTCAGTTTTTGCCCCCCGGATACCTCTGGATTATTAAAAAAGGTCTAAATATGTAAGGTAGTGCATGTTTTTATTAGTGGATAATAGATGGTTTACAGTTGTTTATGTTTCGGTAGTGTTTTCTTGTTTTGAGTTTTGGCAATTTAATAAAATATTAGGACCTTTAAAATAAGCTAATTGATGTCAAAAATAAAATTCATGCTGATTTAGTTTTACAATTAATTAATCATGTCTTGTCTTAAATCAATGGCTTGTGAAAAAACAACATTTGTAAACTGTAATCTAATTTGTTTTGCAATACTCAATACAAACACTGACCAGTGTCATTACTTTTGACAAAGATTATACGTAAAACAAACTGTAGCTTTGGACCTAGCTAGAATTGATTCTCTTTTCTCTATTTGTGTGTTTGTAATAAACTAGATCTAGGCTACAAAATTTATAGGTAGGGACAAAAAATACTAAATTTCAAAAATTGCCTAAAATTCTAATAAAAGGTGGACCCAATAATCGACGGAGCAAGAAAAGAGGAAGGACCTCTATACATATTTGGGTTTACAAAATTGAGAGGTGTCTCTTCAGTCAAATAATAAAGACAAGTTCCTTCATCAGTTGTCTCGCCACTTGCCGTTAACATTACAATATAGTTTGAATCTCGCCAGTCTTTTTGCTTTTGCTGTCAATGTGCAACATTATAGCCTAAGCAATACAATTAGCCAAGGAGGTAATCAGGGCTGTGTCTAAATTCTTAGACTCTCAAAGAAAGAAAGTATTTGAGCTTTTGTTTATAATACATGATACATCAAGTAACTGCTAATCATGTATATATGCACTAATACAACTAACATTTTACCCTTTTTGATTGAGAGAAAGTATTAATCCATATTCATCTAGGATAAAAATGTTTACATGTATTGAATCTAATATAATCTCGTAAGATATATGGGATAAAAATGTTTACATATTTACATGTCTTGGTCTAGTAGTAAAAGAGTTTCAGCTAAAATTTATGTCCTGAGTTTAAATAGTATTGGTCACTTAGCAGCGTTTTAAATGAATTTAATTGTTCACGCATATCCAGATGCAAAGCTTGGTGGAATTAGTTTTGAATCTAAAAAACATTTGGGGTTCCTATTGCTATAAAAAAAGATATATGGGATCTCATTAACTAGTTTGAACGTCAAAAGATTCAATGCCACTCTTCGACTGGATTTGTAATTATATCCACCAAATATGATCAGTTTTTCTTTTGATCCGAATCAAAGAAATCTATTTCTTTCGAACATACCATAGCTCAAAGTAATATTTCCATCTTAGCATGTAAAGCCAAGAGAGTTATGTGGCATCCTCAGATCTCAAATGATGCAACACTCATTTGGTCATTAAAATTCAACCCTAAGCAATTGATCAATCCATTAGACACTGATTTGACAAATCAAAATTTGGGATATCACAAAAAAGGTTGCATCAACTCCACGAACCGGAGATCAACCGGATCCTCGTCCTCTCTTATATTAGTTTTTTTTTCAACTGAGAATATCTTATTTTCTGACTAATATATCTGAATACATTTTTAGTTTTTTAATATTTTTTCTGAGAACTAAACCGATTGGTGAACTAGCATCTAATTTCTCGTTTGTCATATGTTTATGCATTAAATTTTCATATATTTAACAAAAATATATGTACAGCTATTGGCAAAGACTAATAAATAAAGTTGTACAACTACGAACATACCGAAAATCCGGAAGTTTGACGAGACCTTTTTACGTACTCATTTTATTTCTCTTCGTAAAGAAAACCTTCTACGTTTTACGACTTAGAGCACCTTTAATGGTGGCTCTTAGGTGGGTTCTTAAGGGGTGGGGCCCACCAAAAAATAAAAACCCACCCCTTAAAACTCTTCTGTAAGAGCTCGGTTCTTAGACTATTCATGGGCCCCACGACACGTGGCGGCCCATGATTGGTCAATTTTTTTTTTTTTTTTTTTTTTTTTTTTTTTNAAAACCCCTCTTACAACTATAATATTATATTCCAACTCCAGTTCATTTCATCACGGATGATGATGATAATGATAATCATGTGATCATTATTATACAAGAATACAAATATCTTAAAGTTCCCTTTGGTCTATATAAAGAGGAAGATACTCAATAGTTTTAACGTACTTCATTATTTCATCACAACAAAACCCCAAACTCAAGATGGGGCTTCTTCACAAACAAAGCCTTTCCTTTGTGATACTTCTCCTACTTGGTTTCCTCGCCGTCTCTTACGCTTGTGACTGTAGTGACCCTCCAAAGCCTTCTCCACACCCCGTTAAACCGCCTAGACATCCCGTTAAACCGCCTAAACCACCCACCGCTAAACCACCTCCTTACACCCCGAAACCACCCACCACTAAACCACCTCCTCACACTCCTAAACCGCCAACCGTCAAGCCTCCGCACACTCCATCCCCTCCACATTCTTTTCCACCGTACACTCCAAAACCTCCCACCGTCAAGCCACCGCCACAACCAACTCCAACCCCATCACCTCCACCACCGTACGTCAACCCACCAGTACCAGTGCCAACTCCAGAGACGCCATGCCCGCCACCGCCACCGCCACCACCACTAACCCCATGTCCTCCTCCACCTCCAGCGCCAACCCAAGAACCGGAGACTTGCTCAATCGATGCGCTTAAGCTAGGCGCGTGTGTGGACGTGCTAGGCGGTTTGATTCACATCGGTCTAGGGAAAAGCTACGCAAAGGCAACTTGTTGCCCGGTTCTTGGCGGTTTAGTGGGTCTTGACGCAGCGGTTTGTCTCTGCACCACCATTAGAGCCAAGCTTCTCAATATTGACCTCATTATTCCCATTGCTCTTGAGCTTCTTGTCGACTGTGGTAAGACTCCACCTAGTGACTTTAAGTGTCCTGCTCCACAAAGAAAGAGTCCTCTCTTGGTTTGATCTCTTGTGTTTCATTTGAGACGTCAAGATCTAGTTTCTTTTTTTCCTGTTTTCCATTGCTGAGACAGTAACTAAAAAGGATCTACATTCTATTACTTTTCTATATCAAAAGCAACTTCTACGAAAGTGTAAGGTGATTGTAAGTTGAAATAAATTATTTCATATTTGATTTAAAAAAAGAAATTATCAAAAAAAAAATCAACAATCTATATATCTATTTTAACCTGTCCATAAGTTCATTGATTTAAATCCTCAACTAAATTCTTTTTCTTCGAAAATACAAAGTCAGAATACAAATTTTGGAGTAAACAAAATAATAATAATTAATAGACAGAATTTATCAGAATACAAATTTTGGAGTAAACAAAAAAAAAATTAATAGACAGAATTTATAGAGAACAAATTATTACATAATCAGATATATGCGTCATATACTGAAGACTATAAAACATGAGAACTGAATTTGACTATGATTTTCGAAGTAAAGACTTATCTTCTAAGAGAGATTTTCCTCTGTTATTTTCCTTCTCTATTTTCGAATTTCTTTTCACAAGAACTGTGTGTTTAGCTAGCAATTTTTGGCTAAGGCTTGTAATTACTCACTGAATAGTGAAACCTAATGCTTCTGTTAAGTAAAATCATGTTTCTACAAATAGATACCATTCGTTTGTATCCAACATCTTCTAAGAGGGTTTAGTTTGCTTTGACTGTATCCTCCTTATTTACTTCCATTAATTAGGTCTCTTATTTAAATCCTTTTGTTCACCAACTCTCCAATAAACTTCATCGTCCATCAAATATGTGTTATCTTTCTCTCAGGTGTTGTTGAAATGTCCATCCCCATCTATGGCATGGTGTGTATCCATTCCATTATTTCCTTGGTGTAAGTGATCTTCGAACATCACACCCTTAGTCACCACTACGAAGATGAATCCAAGTAAAAATGCAATTGTCCGTCTGTACGATTGCCATCCTCCCTTCACCATTTTGTACTAATCCAAACCAAATGGAAAAACTTATAAAAACATCAAAAACGTTAAAGGTCTGATACACGAAATTTGGGAAGTTCATGATGTTTAATTATATTTTATGATTTCCTTAATGAAATCATCACCAAGACCTAATTTAAATTTGTTATAATTCAATCATAACACATTTCTAAAGAAGATAGAAAGACTAACCTTAATCCATGCTTGGATGCAATTCCACCAATTGATCTTCTCCTCTTTAACCTTTTCTTTGGTAATTTCTTTGATGGACAAGAAATTTCAAACTTTCCTTAATCTCTCTTTTGATACACTACACTATAATATTATGTGTTCTAGAAAGACTCTTGTCTTATGTCAAAAAAGGATGATGCACAAGTGCCCTTTTATATTAATCTAAGAGATGTCTTTTAACCAACACAACACTTCATTATTAGAACCGTACAATAATGCACCACAACATATAATCTTGTGTATTAAATCTGATATGGTAATATATTTCTTTATTATTACCTCTTACATATATGTATATAATAAAGAGATTAAGGACTTTATAATATAAGGTAAAGTAGGAGGGTTATCAATATATACACCCAAATTTTAATTCATTACTCGAAACCGATCCATCACGATATCGTTTTTTATATTAGAATCTAAAACATTAATATGAACTTGAACTTTATATTAGACCAACAGACACATAGGTCACATAGAATATAAAATATTCTTACACATGAATCTCTAATTTACTGGACTAGAAGCACAAACTTCTGTAAAAAATGGCTGATAGTGTCGCCGGACAAAAAATGTACTAATGAGAGACACTAAGCACAAGCGAAAACAAGGAATGAAAATGTTTGTGAGAAAACTTGACCGATTTTGGATTGGAAATGATGAAACGTCATGATGAATCGGAGCCTAATAGAATTCAGATAAATCAGTGTTGAAGATTGGACAAAAATCCATCGATATAAACTCTTAATCTCTCTCTCACACATATTCTCCCATACAAACTCTCTCAATCTCTTATTATTTCATACTAACTCTTGCATAAACTCTTAATATCTCATTCTCAGCCAAAAGGCTTCATATTTTTATCAATCACCACACTTCATTCATACTCTGCTTGTTACTCACGCCCAAACCCATTCTCTTCACTATTCCCATAATTCACACTTCATTTCTTATCAAAATCTAATATGATATCATAGCTTCAAGCTTCTAAAACTTATAAAGGCTTTCACAAACTCAATCTCTCTTGAGAGCAGTCTTTTACTCAGCGGTCCATAACACTCCAAGAAGGAAAACTCAAGAACTATGGAATGTTCATGGATTCGAGGTCCAGAATGATGAGGATAACTCTTGTAGGCGAAGGTGTTTGGTGTCATATCTCAATGAAGCTTCATACCAAACCGGGAAAGCCTTCGTGAATGAAGATGAATGGCGAGCAGAAGCACTACCCTGCCAACAAAGCTGAAGCTCTATGTTTGTCCAGCAAAGCTAAATTAAATCTAGAGGAAAAGAGGGATCAGAGAAGTGCACAATACAAGAAGGAATGACTCATCAGGAAGATGTGTTAGATACTGAATCCACATTTCAAACCAAATAAATTCCAATCAGCCCCATGGGCTGGAGGTACAAGGAACTAGCTTAGATTCCTTAATAGTAAGCTTGAACCTCCTTCCTTTCTAAAGAGCATTGTGTATATTATGTGTTTGAAATTGTTGAGTTGGTCTTGGGATCTTTTGCTTAAGTTGTATAGTGATTATGTCGTAGGATAGTTGAGTAATTAGAAACAATTTCGTAGATGATGTCCTTAGGATGATGTGTTGATTAATTTCTTGGAGATCAGACTTGGAGTTAATTGTCCCAAGATTCTTGTCTCATGTTTTTGATCTCACATTGTCTTTGAATTGCTATTATTGACAGGATACTACTTGATGATACCGAACAATTTGAGACAGCAAGGAGGAGAGAGGAGGCATTGCCTTATGTGAAACTCAACATGGTTATGTCCATAGCCTACCAAGAGGGTAGAGAGGGTGTTGTTGCATTGGAGATTTGCTATCTTTAGTAGTGTATCTTTATGGATAAACGCATATGCAGTCTACTACCTATGCATCAGAGCCTATATTAGAGATGTATATTCACATTGGAGATTTGCTATCTTTAGTAGTGTATCTTTATGGATAAACGCATATGCAGTCTTCTCACGGTAGACTGGATATTTGTTTCTTAGAATCTCCTATGGTGAGTTTAGTCAACAGTTGGTGCTGTCACTTCCCCTGACAGCTCCAGCATCTTTGGCATGGTTCAGTTGAGGAACAGAGTTTCAAGGGGATGGTAATCTTTGTTGGTCTATCGCAAAACACCTTAGCATGTATTTTGTTATGCAAAAGAAGAGCACATCTGAAGTCTCCTATTAATTTTGCTGGTTTCAGAACAGAGGTCGCAACATCCATTAACCAACCACCGACGGCCAACAAAGTCACAAGCTTAAGCACTACATTGTTTCACAATCCGGAAAGACAAAAGCTTTGCTACTATAGCCCAGTAACCTTAACCATTATGGTTAAGCTTACTCAAACTTCCTTTTGTCTGGGCAGAGAGAGATCATTCTCACATCCTCCTTCTCAAAGGAGAGAACTGTTCCACCAAAATCTCTCTTTGTAAGAGGTGGTCATCTCTAGGTAATCAAAAACAGGCAAAGTTACCAATTTCCTAACCGTTTGCTATCTTATGTGAAGGTCCATTTGGAG
This sequence comes from Sinapis alba, assembly GCA_012274485.2. Taxonomy (NCBI): domain Eukaryota; kingdom Viridiplantae; phylum Streptophyta; class Magnoliopsida; order Brassicales; family Brassicaceae; genus Sinapis; species Sinapis alba. Next base: position 4,509 of record MU107804.1, on the reverse strand, counting down.
CCGGTAGATGAAATGATTCTTATTTAGTTAAGAGTCAAGGTTTTGGACAGTATTGCGATCACTTGTTATTCTAACTAACCGTTCGTTATTTTAAGATCTGGAAGTGAGGTATAAATCTTTCTTAGATAGGACCTTAAGTAGAAATTTTGATGTCTTGCATAACATTTCATTTTTCACTCTTCCGTAACATTTTTATAGTTTCTTTTTGGTAGATTCAAGGTGAGCTATATTGTATGTAGTATTTACGTAGTTTGAGTGGATTGATCCATATCACTTATTAGGTTTAAGCCCGTCTACCGATGAGTTAGCAAATAAATAAAAAATTATATTTTAAATTTGATGTATATTTTCAAAACTAGTTTACTAGCAATTAAATATAATATTAATCTTCATTATTTGTTTTTGTTGTTCTTATTAAAAATCACATGTTTGTCATTGCATAATATTTTATTTTTTACTCTTCAGTAACATTTTTATAGTTTATTTTTGGTAGATTCAAGGTGAGATATATTGTATATAATATTTGCGTAATTTGAGTGGATTGATCCATATCACTTATTAGATTTAAGCCCGCCTACCGGTGAGTTAGTAAATAAAAAACAATAAAATCATATTTTAAATTTAATAAATATTTTCAAAAATTAGTTTACTAGCAATTAAAAATAATATTAATCTTCATTATTTTTTTTGTTGTTATTGTTAAAAATCACATGTTTGTCATTTTTATTTTAATAAATGTAATTATATTATATTATTATTTTTGTTCTATTATTATTATAAAAGTAAGTAAAATAAAATTAGTCAGAACTACCGATTAAATTATATACATAAATCATGAATTATTCTCCATCTATACAGTTGTTTTGAATATGTTAGTACTTTTTTCTGGTAGCTGGTCCACAATTCAGGTGGAATATTTGTTTTATTAGATATTTTGTTTAACATTTGTTATATTTTGAAATCTTTTCTTATATATCTGTAAATTATTTTTTACTTTTTACTTTTTTATTTTATCATTTTCTGTTAAAATTATTTAATGTAATCATATTCGGCCTTAGTCTAGTTACATAAACCAAAATTTTATAATAAAATTGTTGATATAGTTAAGGAGCTTTAATGAAACTATTTTCATTTTTGAAGTGTAAATCTTTTGATACGTTTGTCTTATTTTAAATCATATATTTTTATCAAATTATTTTATTGTGTATCTCTTTTTATTGTACAAATATTATGTTTTTAATTTTCATATCAATATTGAATTTTTGCTTGAAGTTTTTTGGAATTCATGACATAATATTTTTCTTTTTTCACATTTATTTAGATAAAATAACTTTTGATATCTTTTCTATGTTATAAGAATATATATATTTATCGTTCTTTTTCTGCTTTTCAAAAATTATTTTTGAAGTCTTCATTTGTATTATATAATTGTTTTAGCTATAGATTTTAATCACTTTCTTGTTAATTTACGTTAGTTGAGTTTAGTAATAAAAAAATGCATCAAATTTACTCATTTTATTTAGTTAGTTTTTGTTTGATAAAAAGTAAAAATCAATATCATAAATTAATTTTCCTAATTTTTATTCTTATGAATATTGCATATTTATTTTTATTTATAACGGAATGTATTTCTTCAGTACAACACATAGTCTTATTGAAAGGTCAACCAAAAAACATATAATTCCACAGCGGGACTACGGCAGGGGATTTCGTATCTCCTTATTTATTCATAATGTGCACGGAAGCATTAGAAGTGGATATCAAAAAGCTAAGAGAGAGAAGCAAATGACGGGCATAAAGGTTGCAAGAGCTTGTTCTTCCATTTCTCATTTGCTCTTTGCAGATGACAGTCTTTTCTATTGCAAAGCACAAAAAGAGGAATGCCAAACAATTCTTAGAATTCTAAAAGAATATGAAGTGGCATCAGGTCAACATATAAACTTTGAAAAATCTTCGATCCAACTTGGTCACAATATTGAAGAACCTATTAGGTTTGAGCACTTTCACGAATGTATACTGGCGGTTCAAGTTTGAGCACTTTCACGAATTCCATCAAATCTTTATATTTTTTTCACTCAATCACTCTTTGAAAAAATGGATTATTTATTTTGGAGAGTTTCTCCGGAGTTGGAAGATCATCAATTTGCATGAATATTATGGTATATATGGAAAGGAAAAAACAACAAATTATTTAGCAACTTGGATATTGATCCTAGAGATACTCTCAAATTGACATAAACGGAGTCATTACTTTGGGTTGAAGCATATAATTCACTTACTCAGGGAATCGATCAATCTCGGTTATCAGTAGAATCAATAGTATTGTCTATCCCAAGTAGATGATGTTTTACAGATGGATCATGAAAAAATCAGGAAGGTTTTGATGATTTGATGGGTGCGAGCAATACAAGAGCGATTCAGCCGCCACTACACTCGGAGCTAGAGGCTCTCATTTGGGCAATGGAAGTGCCAAAAATACAAGAGCGAGCCAGTCGCCACTACACTCGGAGCTAGAGGCTCTCATTTGGGCAATGGAAGTGCCAACAATACAAGAGGGAGCCAGTCGCCACTACACTCAAAGATATAGGCTCTCATTTGGGCAATGAAATGTATGAGGAATCTAAGACAATTTATAGTTACATTTACAACAGATTATTCTCAATTAGTAAAGATGGTTTCATAACCAGAAGAATGACCAGTCTTTGCAAGTTATTTAGAAGATATAAAGATCTTGAAGAGAAGTTTTACCAGCTCAGAGCTCATTTATATACCACAGACGCAGACTTCAAGGGCAGGCAATCTCACATGTTATGCAAGGAAGTAACCGTCGTTTGTTGTCTGATGCGAAACTACCAGTTTCGTTTACAGAGTCTATACGAGTCTGTTTAAGTTGCTGACAAAAAAAGTTTTACTTATTATATTCATCAATTGCATTCACATAGAATAAAATTATAGATTTGAGATGTAGAAGAAGCATGAGCAAAACTAATTGAAAATAAACAATGTATAATATTTGTTTTTATTTTTATTTAATTTTTAAAACGCAAAACAAAGATGATAGTAATAAAAATATTTTGTATATATTTAAAATATTTAAAATTATACTTAAATATATTACTCAATATAAAGATAAAGTTAATCAATCTTCTAAATTACTAAATCTATTAAAAGTTACTTTATAATTTTATTTTTGCACATGATATAGGAAAATACCTAGTTTATTCAATATTTGATTTGCATATTATGGATATCTTTTTTTTCTTGCTTCAAAAAAATATTGATATCCAAAAGATTAGATGTCTAAAAATATAGATATTTGCGGATATTTATAAATACTTGCAGGTATTTCACCTATGTTGCTTGATACCTATAATTTAGAAAAAATGATAAAAAATTGTTCTTAAAATTATTTTAAATTATATATCAAAATAAAATAAAAAGTAGTGAAACTATATGTTTTATAAATTTTAAAATTAGTTAACAAATAAAACTTAACAAAGAGTTATAGTTGTCATAAAGATTTTCTTTTCTTTTTCTGATTTAATACTTTTATAAGTAATATTGTGAATAGAATTTATTAAATTATAAGTTAGAATAATGATTATATAAACTTACATATTTAAAACTACATTTAGTTTAGATATACATGTATTTATACATATGTCAGTACAGAGCTGATATTTGTTATAATTTTTTAGTATTTGTGATTTGTTATTCTTTGACGGATATTAATTTTTAATATTTTCTTTGTTTCAAAACTTTACGAATATCTTTTTTTTGGATCTAATTGAAAAAATAAAGAAATGAATCAAATTTAACGGATAAAAAGCCAGCGGTACCCTGAACCTCGCGGTAAGCAATAGTTTTTTTTTGGTAACATAGTTGTTCTATACATGAAATTTATTATGTGAGAAAACAAAACGATCAGTAAGCCTTTTGCAAAAACAAACAAAAGCTTATTAGTTTATTTTTATTAAACACTTTATTCAAGAATAATTACACAAGATTACATAAAACTTTATTCAAGCATAATTACACAAACCTTATTCAAACAGATCAAACACCTTTCACTTCACACAATACAGACCAAAACGGTTTATTTATTCTCGTAACCGAAAACGTACGACAAATATAAAAAGTTTGTAGCCACCATATAACATTTTTGAAGCAGAAGTTGCAAAAACCTTTTATTACCACTTCCTTCCCTTAATTTGTTTACGATTAGAGGATCAACCATCAACCTTCATGTCGGTTTCAGAGTCCCACTTGAATGCTCCACTTGGCTGAGCCGCGTCTGCGATATCCTCCACCGTCAGGTGCGAGTTCGGTGTCTTCAACGGCACAATCTCATGCCCGTACTTCTCCGCATCTCCACAGTAATCCTTGATTATAATGTCCATTTCAAAGACATTAAGTTTTATAACATAAAGATAAAGAAAACGAACAGTTTCATGTGTATGACTTTGAAGTATACTTACTTGGTCAGCGTGCATTTTCCTCACAAACTTC
>MU107803.1:10883-24236 GCA_012274485.2 Sinapis alba | reverse complement strand
GGACATATGGCAAGTTCTTCAAGCTTCTATAAAAACCAGGATGAATCAATATGTAAGAAGCTTGATTTGGTCCATTAATCAGTGGAGAGGGTCCATGAAGTTTAAAAAATCCCATCGGAGTTATGTTAAAGAAGTTATTCCACTTTCTAATCAGGATATCCATGTTTAGCCTGTTTGGACATATGGCAAGTTATTCAAGCTTTTAATCAAACAAGGATGAATCACTATGTAAGAAGCTTGATTTTGAAACATTATTGAGTGGAGAGTCTTTCATGAAGTTGGATAAATCTCATAAGAGGTATGTTGAAGAAGTTATTCCACTTTTTAATCAGGATATCCATGTTTAGACTGTTTGGACATATGGCAAGTTCTTCAAGATTCTAATCAAACCAGGATGAATCACTATGTAAGAAGCTTGATTTGGAACCAATAATCAGTGGGAACCAATAATCAGTGGAGAGACTTTCATGAAGCTGGATAAATCTCATAGGAGTTATGTTGAAGAAGTTATTTCACTTTCAAATCAGGATATCCATGTTTAGACTGTTTGGACATATGGCAAATTTTCAAGTTTCTAATCAAACTTGGATGAATCACTATGTAAGAAGCTTGATTTGGAACCATTAATCAGTGGAGAGTGTCCATGAAGTTGAATAAATCCCATAGGAGGTATTTTAAAGAAGTTATTCCACTTTCTAATCAGGATATCCATATTTAGCCTGTTTGGTTTTATGACAAGTTCTTCAAGCTTCTAATCAAAACCAGGATGAATCACTATGTAAGAAGCTTGATTTGGAACCATTAATCAGTGGAGAGAGTCCATGAAGTTGAATAAATACCATAAGAGGTATGTTAAAGAAGTCATTCCACTTTCTAATCAAGATATCCTTTTTTAGCATGTTTGGACATATGGCAAGTTCTTCAAGCTTCTAATCAAAGCAGGATGAATCACTATGTAAGAACCTTGATTTGGAACCATTAATCAGTGTAGAGTGTCCATGAAGTTGAATAAATCCCATAGGAGATATATTAAAGAAGTTATTCCACTTTCTTAGTAGGATATCCATGTCTAGCATGTTTGGACATATGGCAAGTTCTTCAAGCTTTTAATCAAAACCAGGACGAATCATTATGTAAGAAGCTTAATTTGGTCCATTAATCAGTGGAGAGTGTCAATGATGTTTAATAAATCCCATAGGAGGTATGTTAAACAAGTTATTCCACATTCTAATCACGATATCCATGTTTAGCCTGTTTGGACATATGGAAGTTATTCAAGCTTCTAATCAAACCAGGATGAATCACTATGTAATAAGCTTGATTTTGAACCATTAATCAGTGGATAGTCTTTCATGATGTTGGATAAATCTCATAGGAGTTATGTTGAAGAAGTTATTCCACTTTCTAATCAGGATATCCATGTTTAGACTGTTTGGACATATGGTAAGTTCTTCAAGCTTCTAATCAAACCAGGATGAATCACTTTGTAAGAAGCTTGGTTTGGAACCATTAATCAGTGGAGAGTCTTTCATGAAGCTGGATAAATCTCATAGGAGTTATGTTGAAGAAGTTATTCCACTTTATAATCAGGATATCCATGTTTAGACTGTTTGGACGTATGGCAAATTCTTCAAGCTTCTAATCAAACATGGATGAATCACTTTGTAAGAAGCTTTATTTGGAACCATTAATAAGTGGAGAGTGTCCATGAAGTTGAATAAATCCCATAGGAGGTATTTTAAAGAAGTTATTCCACTTTCTAATCAGGATATCCATGTTTAGCCTGTTTGGTTATATGACAAGTTCTTCAAGCTTCTAATCAAAACCAGGATGAATCACTATGTGAGAAGCTTGAATCTGAACCATTAATCAGTGGAGAGTGTCCATGAAGTTGAATAAATCCCATAAGAGGTATGCTAAAGAAGTAATTCCACTTTCTAATCAAGATATCCATGTTTAGCATGTTTGGACATATGGCAAGTTCTTCAAGGTTCTAATCAAACCAGGATGAATAACTATGTAATAACCTTGATTTGGAACCATTAATCAGTGGAGAGTCTTTCATGAAGTTGGATAAATCTCATAGGAGTTAGGTTGAAGAAGTTATTTCACTTTCTAATCAGGATATTCATGTTTAGATTGTTTGGACATATGGCAAGTTCTTCAAGCTTCTAATCAAACCATGATGGATCACTACGTAAGAAGCTTGATTTGGAACCATTAATCAGTGGAGAGTGTCCATGAAGTTGAATAAATCCCATAGGAGGTATGTTAAAGAAGTTATTCCACTTTCTAATAAGGATATCCATGTTTAGCCTGTTTGGAGATATGACAAGTTCTTCAGGCTTCTAATCAAACCAGGGTGAATCACTATGTAAGAAGATTGATTTGGAACCATTAATAAGTGGAGAGTGTCCATGAAGTTGAATAAATCCCATAACATGTATGTTAAAGAAGTCATTCCACTTTCTAATCAGGATATCCTTGTTTAGCCTGTTTGGACATATGGCAAGTTCTTCAAGCTTGTAATCAAACCAGGAAGAATCACTATCTAAGAATCTTGGTTTGGAACCATTAATCAGTGGATAGTGTCCATGAAGTTGAATAAATCCCATAAGAGGTATGTTGAAGAAGTTATTCCAATTTCTAATCAGGATATCCATGTTTAGACTGTTTGGACATATGGCAAGTTCTTCAAGATTCTAATCAAACCAGGATTAATCACTTTGTAAGAAGCTTGGTTTGGAACCATTAATCAGTGGAGAGTCTTTCATGAAGCTGGATAAGTCTCATAGGAGTTATATTGAGGAAGTTATTCCACTTTATAATCATGATATCCATGTTTAGACTGTTTGGACATATGGCAAATTCTTCAAGCTTCTAATCAAACATGGATGAATCACTATGTAAGAAGCTTGATTTGGAACCATTAATAAGTGGAGAGTGTCCATGAAGTTGAATAAATCCCATAGGAGGTATTTTAAAGAAGTTATTCCACTTTCTAATTAGGATATCCATGTTTAGCATGTTTGGTTATATGGCAAGTTCTTCAAGCTTCTAATCAAAACCAGGATGAATCACTATGTAAGAAGCTTGATTTGGAACCATTAATCAGTGGAGAGAGTCCATGAAGTTGAATAAATCCCATAAGAGGTATGTTAAAGAGGTCATTCCACTTTCTAATCAAGATATCATTGTTTAGCATGTTTGGACATATGGCAAGTTCTTCAAGCTTCTAATCAAACCAGGATGAATCACTATGTAAGAACCTTGATTTGGAACCATTAATCAGTTTAGAGTGTCCATGAAGTTTAATAAATCCCATAGGAGGTATGGTAAAGAATTTATTCCACTTTCTAATGAGGATATCCATGTTTAGCCTGTTTGGTTATATGGCAAGTTCTTCAAGCTTCTAATCAAAACCAGGATGAATTACTATGTAAGAAGTTTGATTTGGAACCATTAATCAGTGGAGAGTTTCCATGAAGTTGAATAAATCCCATAAGAGGTATGTTAAAGAAGTCATTCCACTTTCTAATCATGATATCCTTGTTTAGCATGTTTGGACATATGGCAAGTTCTTCAAGCTTCTATCAAAACCACGATGAATCAATATGTAAGAAGCTTGATTTGGTCCATTAATCAGTGGAGAGGGTCCATGAAGTTTAATAAATCCCATAGGAGGTATGTTAAAGAAGTTATTCCACTTTCTAATCAGGATATCCATGTTTAACCTGTTTGGACATATGGCAAGTTATTCAAGCTTTTAATCAAACCAGGATGAATCACTATGTAATAAGCTTGATTTGGAACCATTAATCAGTGTAGAGTGTCCATGAAGTTGAATAAATCCCATAAGAGGTATGTTAAAGATGTTATTCCACTTTCTAATCAGGACATCCATGTTTAGCCTGTTTGGACATATGGCAAGTTCTTCAAGCTTCTAATCAAACCAGGATGAATCACTATGTAAGAAGCTTGATTTCGAACCATTAATCAGTGGAGAGTCTTTCATGAAGTTGGATAAATCTCATAGGAGTTGTGTTGAAGAAGTTATTCCACTTTATAATCAGGATATCCATGTTTAGACTATTAGGACATATGTCAAGTTCTTCAAACTTCTAATCAAACCAGGATGAATCACTACGTAAGAAGCTTGATTTGGAACCATTAATCAGTGTAGAGTGTCCATGAAGTTGAATAAATCCCATAGGAGATATTTTAAAAAAGTTATTCCACTTTCTAATTAGGATATCCATGTCTAGCCTGTTTGGACATATGGTAAGTTCTTCAAGCTTTTAATCAAAACCAGGACGAATCATTATGTAAGAAGCTTAATTTGGTCCATTAATACGTGGAGAGTGTCAATGAAGTTTAATAAATCCCATAGGAGGTATGTTAAAGAAGTTATTCCACATTCTAATCACGATATCCATGTTTAGCCTGTTTGGACATATGGAAGTTATTCAAGCTTCTAATCAAACCAGGATGAATCACTATATAATAAGCTTGATTTTGAACCATTAATCAGTGGAGAGTGTCCATGAAGTTGAATAAATCCCATAAGAGGTATGTTAAAGAAGTCATTCCACTTTCTAATCAAGATATCCTTGTTTAGCATGTTTGGACATATGGCAAGTTCTTCAAGCTTCTAATCAAACCAGGATGAATCACTATGTAAGAACCTTGATTTGGAACCATTAATCAGTGCAGAGTCTTTCATGAAGTTGGATAAATTTCATAGGAGTTATGTTGAAGAAGTTATTCCACTTTCTAATTAGGATATCCATGTTTAGACTGTTTGGACATATGGCAAGTTCTTCAAGCTTCTATAAAAACCAGGATGAATCAATATGTAAGAAGCTTGATTTGGTCCATTAATCAGTGGAGAGGGTCCATGAAGTTTAATAAATCCCATAGGAGGTATGTTAAAGCAGTTATTCCACTTTCTAATCAGGATATCCATGTTTAGCCAGTTTGGACATATGACAAGTTATTCAAGCTTTTAATCAAACCAGGATGAATCACTATGTAATAAGCTTGATTTGGAACCATTAATTAGTGTAGATTTTCCATGAAGTTGAATAAATCCCAGAAGAGGTATGTTAAAGAATTTATTCCACTTTCTAATCAGGATATCCATGTTTAGCATGTTTGGACATATGGCAAGTTCTTCAAGCTTCTAATCAAACCAGGATGAATCACTATGTAAGAAGCTTGGTTTGGAACCATTAATCAGTAGAGAGTATTTCATGAAGTTGGATAAATCTCATAGGAGTTATGTTGAAGAAGTTATTCCACTTTCTAATCAGGATATTCATGTTTAGATTGTTTGGACATATGGAAAGTTCTTCAAGATTCTAATCAAACCATGATGAATCACTACGTAAGAAGCTTGATTTAGAACCATTAATTAGTGGATAATGTCCATGAAGTTTAATAAATCCCATAAGAGGTATGTTAAAGAAGTCATTCCACTTTCTAATCAAGATATCCTTGTTTAGCATGTTTGGACATATGGCAAGTTCTTCAAGCTTCTAATCTACCCAAGATGAATCACTATGTACGAAGCTTGATTTGGAACAATTACTCAGTGGAGAGTGTCCATGAAGTTGATTAAATCCCATTGGAGGTATGTTAAAGAAGTTATTCCTCTTTCTAATCAGGATATCCATGTTTAGCATGTTTGGACATATGGCAAGTTGTTTAACCTTCTAATCAAACCAGGATGAATCACTATGTAAGAAGTTTGATTTGGAACCATAAATCAGTGGAGAGTCTTTAATGAAGTTGGATAAATCTCATAGGAGTTATGTTGAAGAAGTTATTCCACTTTCAAATCAGGATATCCATGTTTAGACTGTTTGGACATATGGCAAGTTCTTTAAGCTTCTAATCAAACCATGATGAATCACTACGTAAGAAGCTTGATTTGGAACCATTAATCAGTGGATAATGTCCATGAAGTTGAATAAATTTCATAAGAGATATGGTAAAGAAATTATTCCGCTTTCTAATCAGGATGTCCATGTTTAGCCTGTTTGGACATATGGAAAATTCTTCAAGCCTCTACTCAAACATGGATGAATAACTATGTAAGAAGCTTGATTTGGAACCATTAATCAGTGGAGAGTGTCCATGAAGTTGAATAAATACCATAGGAGGTATTTTAAAGAAGTTGTTCCACTTTCTAATGAGGATATCTATGTTTAGCATGTTTAGTTATATGGCAAGTTCTTCAAGCTTCTAATCAAAACCAGGATGTATCACTATGTAAGAAACTTGATTTGGAACCATTAATCAGTGGAGAGTGTCCATGAAGTTGAATAAATCCCATAAGAGGTATGTTAAATATGTTATTCCACTTTCTAATTAGGATATCCATGCTTAGCTTGTTTGGACATACGGCAAGTTATTCAAACTTCTAATCAAACTAGGATGAATAACTATGTAAGAAGCTTGATTTTGAACCATTAATTAGTGGAAAGTCTTTCATGAAGTTGGATAAATCTCATAGGAGTTATGTTGAAGAAGTTATTCAACTTTTTAATCAAGATATCTATGTTTAGACTGTTTGGACATATAAGAAGTTCTTCAAGCTTCTAATCAAAACCAGGAGTAATCACTATGTAAGAAGCTTGATTTAGAACCATTAATCAGTGGATAATGTCCACAAAGTTCAATAAATCCCATAAGAGATATGTTAAAGATGTTATTCCACTTTCTAATCAGGATATCCATGTTTAGCCTGTTTGGACATATGGCAAGTTATTCAAGCTTCTAATCAAAACAAGGATAAATCACTATGTAAGAAGCTTGATTTTGAACCATTAATCAGTGGAGAGTCTTTCATGAAGTTGGATAAATCTCATAGGAGTTATGTTGAAGAAGTTATTCCACTTTCTAATGAGGATATCCATGTCTAGACTGTTTGGACATATGGCAAGTTCTTCAAGCTTCTAATCAAACAAGGATAAATCACTATGTAAGAAGCTTGATTTGGAACCCTTAATCAGTGGAGAGTCTTTCATGAAGTTGGATAAATCTCATAGGAGTTATGCTGAAGAAGTTATCCCACTTTCTAATCAGGATATTCATGTTTAGATTGTTTGGACATATGGAAAGTTGTTCAAGATTCTAATCAAACCATGATGAATCAGTGGATAATGTCCATGAAGTTTAATAAATCTCATAAGAGGTATGTTAAAGAAGTTATTCCACTTTCTAATCAGGATATCCATGTTTAGCATGTTTGGACATATGGCAAGTACTTCAAGCTTCTAATCAAACCAGGATGAATCACTATGTAAGAAGCTTGGTTTGGAACCATTAATCAGTTGAGAATATTTCATGAAGTTGGATAAACCTCATAGGAGTTATGTTGAAGAACTTATTCCACTTTCTAATATGGATATCCATGTTTAGACAGTTTGGACATATGACAAGTTCTTCAAGCTTCTAATCAAACCAAGATTAATCACTATGTAAGAAGCTTGATTTGGAACCATTACTCAGTGGAGAGTGTCCATGAAGTTGAATAAATCCCATAGGAGGTATTTTAAAGAAGTTATTCCACTTTCTAATGAGGATATCCATGTTTAGCATGTTTGGACATATGGCAAGTTCTTCAAGCTTCTAATCAAACCAGGAAGATTCACTACACAAGAAGCTTGATTTGGAACCATTAATCAGTGGAAAGTGTCCATGAAGTTGAATAAATCCCATAAGAGGTGTGTTGAAGAAGTTATTCCACTTTCTAATCAGGATATCCATGTTTAGACTGTTTGGACATATGGCAAGTTCTTCAAGCTTTTAATCAAACCAGGATGAATCACTATGTAAGAAGCTTGATTTGGAACCAATAATCAGTGGAGAGACTTTCATGAAGCTGGATAAATCTCATAGGAGTTATGTTGAAGAAGTTATTCCACTTTCTAATCAGGATATCCAAGTTTAGACTGTTTGGGCATATGGAAAATTCTTCAAGCTTCTAATCAAACATGGATGAATCACTATGTAAGAAGCTTGATTTGGAACCATTAATCAGTGGACAGTGTCCATGAAGTTGAATAAATCCCATAGGAGGTATTTTAAAGAAGTTATTCCACTTTCTAATGAGGATATCCATGTTTAGCATGTTTGGTTATACGGCAAGTTCTTCAAGCTTCTAATCAAAACCAGGATGAATCACTATGTAAGAAGCTTGATTTGGAACCATTAATCAGTGGAGAGTGTCCATGAAGTTAAATCAATCCCATAAGAGGTATGTTAAAGAAGTCATTCCACTTTCTAATCAAGATATCCTTGTTTAGCATGTTTGGACATATGACAAGTTCTTCAAGCTTCTAATCAAACCAGGATGAATCACTATGTAAGAAGCTTGATTTGGAACCATTAATCAGTGGAGAGTCTTTCATGAAGTTGGATAAATCTCATAGAAGTTATGTTGAAGAAGTTATTCAACTTTTTAATCAGGATATCCATGTTTAGACTGTTTGGACATATGGCAAGTTCTTCAAGCTTCTAATCAAACCAGGATGAATCACTATGTAAGAAGTTTGATTTGGAACCATTAATCAGTGGATAATGTCCACAAAGTTTAATAAATCCCATAAGAGGTATGTTAAAGATGTTATTCCACTTTCTAATCAGGATATCCATGTTTAGCATGTTTGGACATATCGCAAGTTATTCAAGCTTCTAATCAAACTACGACGAATCACTATGTAAGAAGCTTGATTTTGAACCATTAAATAGTGGAGAGTCTTTCATGAAGTACGATAAATCTCATAGGAGTTATGTTGAAGAAGTTATTCCACTTTCTAATCAGGATATCCATGTCTAGACTGTTTGGACATATGGGAAGTTCTTCAAGCTTCTAATCAAACCAGGATAAATCACTATGTAAGAAGCTTGATTTGGAACCATTAATCAGTGGAGAGTCTTTCATGAAGTTGGATAAATCTCATAGGAGTTATGTTGAAGAAGTTATTCCACTTTCTAATCAGGATATTCATGTTTAGATTGTTTGGACATATGGAAAGTTCTTCAAGATTCTAATCAAACCATGATGAATCACTATGTAAGAAGTTTGATTTGGAACCATTAATCAGTGGATAATGTCCATGAAGTTTAATAAATCCCATAATAGGTAAGTTGAAGAAGTTATTCCACTTTCTAAACAGGATATTCATGTTTAGCCTGTTTGGACATATGGCAAGTTATTCAAGCTTCTAATCAAACCAGGATGAATCACTATGTAAAAAAATTGATTTTGAACCATTAATCAGTGGAGAGTCTTTCATTAAGTTGGATAAATCTCATAGGAGTTATGTTGAAGAAGTTATTCCACTTTCTAATCAGGATACCATGTTTAGACTGTTTGGACATATGGCAAGTTCTTCAAGCTTCTAATCAAACCAGGATGAATCACTATGTAAGAAGATTGATTTAGAACCATTAATCAGTGGAGATTCTTTCATGAAGTTGGATAAATCTCATAGAAGTTATGTTGAAGAAATTATTCAACTTTTTAATTAGGATATCCATGTTTAGACTGTTTGGACATATGGCAAGTTCTTCAAGCTTCTAATCAAACACGGATGAAACACTATGTAAGAATCTTAATTTGGAACCATTAGTCAGTGGAGAGTCTTTCATGAAGTTGGATAAATCTCATAGGAGTTATGTTGAAGAAGTTATTCCACTTTCTAATCAGGATATCCATGTTTAGACTGTTTGGACATATGTCAAGTTCTTCAAACTTCTACCCAAACCAGGATGAATCACTATGTAAGAAGCTTGATTTGGAACAATTAATCAGTGTAGAGTGTCCATGAAGTTGAATATATCCCATAGGAGGTATTTTAAAGAAGTTATTCCACTTTCTAATTAGGGTATCCATGTTTAACCTGTTTGGACATATGGCAAGTTCTTCAAGCTTCTAATCAAAACCAGGATGAATCATTATGTAAGAATCTTAATTTGGTCCATTAATCAGTGGAGAGTGTCCATGAAGTTTGATAAATCCCGTAGGAGGTATGTTAAAGAAGTTATTCCACTTTCTAATCACGATATCCATGTTTAGCCTGTTTGGACATATGGCAAGTTATTCAAGCTTCTAATCAAACCAGGATGAATCACTATGTAATAAGATTGATTTTGAACCATTAATCAGTGGAGAGTCTTTCATGAAGTTGGATAAATCTTATAGGAGTTATGTTGAAGAAGTTATTCCACTTTCTAATCAGGATATCCATGTTTAGACTGTTTGGACATATGGCAAGTTCTTCAAGCTTCTAATCAAACCAGGACGAATCACTATGTAAGAAGCTTGATTTGAAACCATTAATCAGTGGAGAGTCTTTCATGACGTTGGATAAATCTCATAGAATATATGTTGAAGAAGTTATTCAACTTTTTAATTAAGATATCCATGTTTAGACTGTTTGGACATATGGCAAGTTCTTCAAGCTTCTAATCAAACCAGGATGAATCACTATGTAAGAAGCTTGATTTGGAACCATTAATCAGTGGATAGTGTCCATGAAGTTTAATAAATCCCATAAGAGGTATGTTAAAGATGTTATTCCACTCTCTAATCAGGATATCCATGCTTAGCCTGTTTGGACATATGGAAAGTTATTCAAGCTTCTAATCAAACTAGGATGAATCACTATGTAAGAAGCTTGATTTTGAACCATTAAATAGTGGAAAGTCTTTCATGAATTTGGATAAATCTCATAGGAGTTATGTTGAAGAAGTTATTCCATTTTCTAATCAGGATATCCATGTTTAGACTGTTTCGACATATGGCAAGTTCTTCAAGCTTCTAATCAAACCAGGATAAATCACTGTGTAAGAAGCTTGATTTGGAACCATTAATCAGTCGAGAGTCTTTCATGAAGTTGGATAAATCTTATAGGAGTTATATTGAAGAAGTTATTCCACTTTCTAATCAAGAGATTCAGGTTTAGATTTATTGGACATATGGCAAGTTCTTCAAACTTCTAATCAAACCAGAATGAATCACTATGTAAGAAGCTTGATTTGGAACCATTAATAAGTGGATAGTTTCCATGAAGTTGAATAAATCCCATAGGAGGTATTTTAAAGAAGTTATTCCACTTTATAATTAGGATATCCATGTTTAGCCTGTTTGGACATATGGCAAGTTCTTCAAGCTTCTAATCAAAACCAGAATGAATCACTATGTAAGAAGCTTGATTTGGAACCATTAATCAGTGGAGAGTGTCCATGAAGTTGAAAAAATCCCATAAGAGGTATGTTAAAGAAGCCATTCCACTTTCTAATCAAGATATCCATGTTTAGCAGGTTTTGACATATGGCAAGTTCTTCAAGCTTCTAATCTGATGCAACCATGACTAGACAATTAGCTGGAAAGGAGCTGAATGAGAGTGACACTAAAGAGGAGCTAGATGAACTGAACCAGATTGATGCTCAAGGCATGATGAGCTTAGGAAGAGATGATAAATTTCGACCCAATCTTTTTCATGGATGGAAATCAAGCCAAGGAACCAAGCTAACTCTTCACTTATTCAGTTTTTGGACTTGAATAAGATATTTTCCCTTTTATTTTTATTATTTTCGAAATTATATGTCTTTTGGACCTTTCATTTTCTGTTTTGCTACTTATACTCTTTTTGGTGTTTCAGAAATATTATTCACTCTTTTTATCAAAAGCTCTCTCTAGAATCTGTGAATCCTTTGTTCATCCTTGAACATAAATTGCTAGGAGTTCATTCTTTGCAAGCAACCTGTCTTTGATCAAAAACAGAGTTCATTCTCTTGATCTAGACAATTCTACACAAGATCTGATCAGTCCATAGATCATTTCTGAAGATCATCCATTCAAACCATCCATCATCATTGAAATCAACCCATATCTCTCTCAAACCATCAGATCATCCTTCATAGAATCAGGGACAAAAGCGATCTCCTCACAAGGGATTCATCAAGTGGTATCATAACAGATCTGAAGGCTCTTGATCTTGGTTTGATTCTGAAACTCTCAAAATCTGGGGTTGCATCTGAAAATCTTTATTTCTTCTTCTTTGTTTTGGGGAATCTGATTTTTTCTCTGTAATTCTCATAAAGTTCTTATCTTTCTACCTGTATAATCTGCAAGAGGGCCAACCAGATAAAAAAGAAAAAGAAAAAAAAAAGAATTTTGAAAAGTTGAAGAGAAATCCAACTTGGCTGAAGAGAAATCCAGCCCTGTTGGTAATGCCTCTTGCAAACAAAAATCTTGCAATCTTTCTATCTCTTTCTTCTGTTTTGGGGTTGGGGAATTGATCTCTAAAGCTTGATCTTTTTTTGTTGCTGAGCTACTGGATTCACAGAGAAATATCACAGAAAAATCAGAGAGAAACACTTGAGAGAAGTGAGGCTTCGGCTATATGTTATTGTGTTAATTTTCTTGTTGAGTTTCTTAATAGGAATCCATGTCTGGAGGAAGCAGTGGCAGAAGGAGACATCCTGAAAAGGAGTTAGATTCCAACCTGTTTGACTCTGCTACAAAAGCAGCCTTGTAAAGAAGAGAAAAATCTAAAAAGAGATTCATATGATATTGATGAATCTTGTTATGAGCAGGAAAGGCTACTATCTAGGAGGTCACTGGAAAAGGCTTAACAGGAGGAGCACACATCATGATCAATTCAGTTCTTCCACCAAGAGTTTGCTGGAAAAAGACCGAATTTTTTAAGAAAGAAAAAATCTGTTTTTAATTATTCTGATTTTGTGCAGGAAAAGGCACGACCATGGAGGCAAGAGGAACCAATTAGGAGGAGCAGCGAACATCCTATACATGCCAAAGAAGAGAAAGGTGCTTGCTATGGTTGTGATCCCATAAAGAAGTCTCAGAAACAACAAGTAGAACTTGATTATTTGCACAGCCAGTTGTTTCAAGATGATTTCAAAAGGATTGCAGAACAAGTAATCAATGAGTTTTCAAAAGACCAGCAAGTGAGACCATCCACACTACCTTCCTCAAAGGTTCGTGACCCAATGAGTTCCAGCAAGCAGGAGCAGATCATCCAAGAGCTGGAAACAGAGTCATCTAAGGTAAGTAAAGAACTTGAGACAGAAAATGAATTTTCTCTTTTCTCTTCTCAATCTGAACTTGTTATCAGTAGTGCTTGTGATGAACTAACCTGTTTTGAACCGGTGCAACCGAGTAGCATTGATTCACTGTCTCAGGTCTTAGAAGAAAACCCATCAGAAGAAGCACAAACGAGTTCACCACCAGAAGAAGTGTTGGAGCAGACAAACAACATTGAAGCAGAAACAGATGCTAAGTCATTCTTTTTGAACTCTAAAGAGCACTGTAAGGAT
>MU107802.1:10557-31713 GCA_012274485.2 Sinapis alba | reverse complement strand
GAAGATGATTGATTTGTAACAAGCTAAGATCCTAGAAATATAAACAAGGTGATCTCAAATCCAATCAAGAAACAAGTGCAAGAACTCAATCAATCCTAAGGTAGAATCCATGGGACTAGGGACTTGATTTTGGGTGACTAAGATCCAAGCTAGAGTGGCAAGCTATCAATCAAACACTTTCCTTATGCCTAGACACAACACTAAACAAGTTCTTTGTCAAGATAAATGCTCATTTGCTTAAGTAACTCAAACATCAAATGTCTTTGGTTGAATATCACTAAAGCTCCCTTAACATCAAATGTCTTTGGTAAGGTAAGCAAAAAGCAATATCAACTTGGTTCAGGCATTTCATCGAACACCTTCCGGGCGAGAAATGTCTAATGATCTAGATTATAGAGGCCAACACTAATCTAGCATTAAGAACAGTAGATAAGCAAGGAAACAAGATGATCTAATACTACACACCCTAGATCTTTACTCAATCACTCTAATCACCCTAGCCCATGAACCTAAAGTGTGTCTACTCTCTAATCCTCATGAAAAACCTTAAACCCATATGAGATTCAAAGTTAATCATGTTAATGATCAAGAGAAACAAGATATAAGATGAAGAACTTCCTTAGAATGATTCAAAGATTCAAGCTTTTACAAGTTTAGACCAAGTCTTAAGAGAAAAAAATGAGATATCATTCAAACTTAGGTCTAACAAGTATTTATAGATGCCTAAAAAACGAGTTGAGTCTTTTCGTCTGTAGCGACATAGTCATCCCGCTACACGTAGGTCGCTACAGCACTTAGCCGTGTGGGGCATCTTGTAGAACCGTAGCGACATGCTCTGGTCGCTACAGCATGTCGCTAGGACATTCGCAGACCCTCCTAGCGACATGCTCTCGTCGCTACGGTTCTGGTCGCTACAGGTTGATATGCCTCCAGTAAATAGATCATAACTCCTTCAATACAGCTCCAAATGACATGAAACTACTTCCATTAGAAAGCTAACTCAATTCTCTATGTTTTCCCAAAATTTGAGCTTCATAAGATATCTTATTCTGGAAGTAGGTACAAGTAGAAAGTGGGAAAATTGAGTTTTGGGGAGTTTACGGAAGTTTAAGTCGTTATTAGTAAAGGTTGTGGACTATATCTGTTTACATTACGTTACGTTGGATTTATACAGATTTACTACTAAATCTACTAGTTATATATGTGTTTTACTACCAATTTTAGTACGTTTAAGTAATCTATAGTCCTCTTGTAAAAGAAATGAGGTTTTGTTATATTTTGGGGATTCTGCAGAATGTGAAGGCAGTGTTTGATGCAGCCACAAAAGTGGTGCTTCAGCCACCAAAGTAGAAGAAGAAAAAGAACAAGAACTGTTGCGTGCTCTTGTGATAAAAAATCTCTAAAGACTAGGAGATAAACAAAAGGGAGAAGAAGAAAATCTCGGCAATTTGATTCGTCCCCATTAATATGACAATTGGAAGCTTAAGGAGACATTCCGAGTAGCTTTTTGTATAGTTTCTCAAACAAGCTGTGTTGTTGTGTCTATTACTCTTTGCTGGTGAATCCTTTGAGTTCACAGTGTGTTCTACTCTTGCCATGTAGACTAATCTCTCCCTTCTACTTTGTTCTTGATGGGATCGCTTTCTTGTATTGACTTATTAATCTAATTGAATTCGTAATTTTTGCTTATGTTTTTAAGCTGTTTGTCTAAACGGTTGTTGGAATCGATTCTTTAAAGGAGCCATACTTTGAAAAAGTAATAGTATAATATTAATGTCAAAAGTAAAAGTAAGGAGATAAGTAGATAACTCAAGTATATTATATTGATCTTTTAGGGTATGAATGGTGACCAAAGAACGACGAAGAATAATGGATTCTCTAATGTTCCTAAAAAAACATCATTCACAAGGAATAAATTTTCTTTCTAATTCCCTCTCATTCTTTTTACTGTAGAGAAATGAAAAGCAAAATTGTTCTTTGTTAAATTGGAGAAGGAACGACCACTCTTTTCATTCCTACTATTTTATTCCTCTACGTTCCTTTCCTATTTGTTCCTCTTGTTTTCATAATGATTACCAGTCGGACCTTACGCAACTGTACCAATGCGCGGAACTGTAACAAGAATCTTACGCAAATCAACTATCTTAATAATAAACACAAACATATTTTAGTCAATAGTTATATTTAAATTTTGGGTTAGAGATACCAAAAGTCTTTGTATTCTATTGGTTAAATGTCCTGGAAAGTTGCTACGGGGTATGGTAGATTTATAAAATATATTAACTGATATATAGAGATTTTTCATATTTTTGTGATTTGACTAGAATATATATCTTACGTAGAGTAAAACACTGCATAGTAGATGAGAAATCTATTGATGTTCACATGTAGTATTTGGTAATAGCTAGAACATCTTATGAAACATAAACATGATAAGATAAAGCGTAGATTTAGTTTTAAAAATGGTAATCGAGCTTTACGTAGACCAACGATATCTTGCTAGAATACAACCATACAAATTATAACAAAAGTAAAATATATAAGAAAGTTTTATTTGCATTATATACCAAAAATAGAACAATATTTAGTACTTTGTATCCGATTTCTAAAATAAATAGATAGCCAAAATGAATATTTTATGCTCAACTAAGACATATAATAAAAAATAATTTTATTATTTTTTAAGAAAGCAAAACATATAAATAATCGCTACTTATGTTTCTAATAGTTTTCATATTTTTGATATTTATAAATTTTAATGTACTGTTTTTCATTTGTAAAAGGGTAAAATATGTGTAAACTAACCTAAAAGATCAAAAGTCTAGTGAAACAAACCTAAGTATTACGTGTCTTTTTTTCTATTTCTCCCTTACATTTTTCTCCCTTAGATTTTTTTCTTTTAAATTTTTACTACATGGAAGTTCTAGATTTAGACTCATAATCTCCCTTTGACCTTTTAAATTTTAATTTTAAAAATAACATTTTGTACCTAGAAAAGTTTGAATCTGGGGCACAAAATAACCATAAAACAGAGTATTCTCAGCACATTTTAAGTACCTCAAATAGAAAGAGTGATAAAAAGTTTAAAACAAGGTTGAAGTCAAGCTCGACCAAAAGCAATATGTGGCTTCGTCAAGAGAAAGAAACTCCTCTTTATAAACGCTTTCGTTTAACACATGCAGACATTCCATGACTCTCCAAGGTAAACTCTGCATGTCACTCCACAATCTAATTCAGCACACAAAGCAAGGAACACAAAAGAAGAAAACCGCATACTTACTTCTGATGTTATCGAAGAGGTGTTTATTGACAAACCGAGCAGCTTCTGGACCTTCATGACTATCATACACATTACACACCAACCAAAGTAGCTTGAGGACCAGAATCAAACATGCTAACGGGTCCAGACTCAAGATTGCTATGATCTTTAAAAAGATTGTTAGCTAATATAATAAAAATGAGTCTATTCCATAAATAAAATAATAGATTTATTTTTTTGTTTATTACTTCATTTTCTTCATTCCAAAATAGAGTAGAATTGAAATAAAACTCACTCCATTACGGTTTTATTTTATTTTGGTGGAGAAATGGAGTTTTAGCCTGGAAATGATCTTATTTTATGCATTCAATAGAAACATACACTTTAATCATTGTTTCTTACAAGATGGCTTTTATTTATGCAGTAATTAGTACTGTTCAACATATACATTCATTCAGCAGAGTTATCCACTTCAGTGTCTTCTGAAATTTGAATATCAGATCCACCTGGAAACATAAGTGTAAACCTTCGAAGTATTTTAGTCTCTGTCTTCATTGACCACCTTCAAACCATAGGTACATATAAAAAGATATGTAAATTAAACTTTAACAGCATACATTAAATGGAAAATTGAATCACGAATCATTAATTAGGTGATAAATTGAACCTGTATCTACACAAATGATGAATGAAACTGGCCATTACAACCTTAGCGAAGTCAGCTCCTAAACAAAGTCTAGAACCAGCGCCAAATGGAATGAACGTTTTGGAGACGATTGCAGTCAAGTCTTTTTCCTGAAAATTTTAAGAAGTTTAATAAATGCATAAAGTTCTATTATGAATATATTCTCTCCGTTTCATTTTATTTGTCGTTCTAGGTTTATGCACACATATTAAATAAACATATGATTTTGTATATTTTCAAAATAAAAACATAATTACATATACACCTAACCATATTTCAACAAATAGAAAATAAAATATATAATCTTATTAATAAATTTTGGATTGAAACTCTAAAACAATAATTATTTTGAATTTTTTTTCCTATAACGACAATTAAATCGAAACGGAGAGAGTATTGATTAGTGGAGTAAAAAGTAAAAAAAAGGATGAAAAACAAATGAAAAATCACCTTCCACCGCCATGGATTAAATGCTAAAGGGTTATCATATTTTTCTGGACTGAAATGGACACTAGGAAATCCCATGAAGATCCAGCCAGCTGGAATTGTATAATCACCAAACTGGAACTCATGATCAATTATTCTAAGCACTGTCGGCGATGTGCTTGTGATCCTAAGTGACTCATTTATCACCTGAAACAAAACACCATTTTGTCTAAAGCCAATTTATTTTATGTTAAGGTTCATTGATTTTAAGGTTAAACCCTATTTACAATGAATGCTGACCATCTGCGTGAAAGTCATTAATTTATAGTCTTCCCATGTTAGGCTGGCCTTCTTCTTCTCCTCCTCATGATTCTTATCCTGGACAACTCTTTCATGCTCTCTCTTTAATTCTTGCATGACTTTAGGGTTATCACTAATGAGCTTTACTGTAGCCGCAAGGACGCTTGGTGTTGCTTCGTTAGCAATCAAAAATAAAACAAATATGAACTCAATCGCACTCTCTACGCTTATCTTTTCCTCTCCTCCTTCCATTTCGCCAAATAGCGTCTTGAAAAACTCTCCAAGCTCTTCTCCTGAAGCTCTTTTCTTCAACACCAACTTCTTTAATATTTTAATCATCTCCTTTTTTGCCTGTTACGTTTAAGGACAACCATCACCCCAATTTTCTTTCTCTAAATCTTATATAGAGCTAGCTGTTTTAAGGGTTTATATATGATTATAAATAAAGGTGTACGGTGTACCTTCATCATTCGATAGACGCCATTACCAGGAATGTTCCAGGAGATTCGAAACCACCCCTTTGGAAAATGGCTCCAACAGAGTGTAAGTTCTTTTGCAGCCTCTGGTTCCATTTCGCCCATAACTTTCTTTGCAAGACATTCAATTAAGATCTGTAAAGTTTGATGATATGTGTTAGATGAAATGATCCAATCTTTGATTAATCGAGTTGATTCTCATTGTAACAACTGACAAGAGCAGAGCAGAGCCGTGCTTAAGTTAAAAGAAGTTCTATAGACAATTTTTCCACACCAAAATAATAGTGTCTCTCTTCAATTGTCATTATGAAGCTACAAAAGTAAAAATAGTTTGCTTCTTATTTTCAAGTGAACGTCAAAAGATTTGAATTACACCACCTACAATGGAGATTGGATTTCCAAAGGTAAAAGTTTTATCCCGTCCAGAACCAGCCCTGGATGCATTAGACTAAAACATTTTGATGGGGCCTTTACTTGATAGAGCCCCCAATTCAAAAAAAAAGTTGATCCAAAAATGAACTTATATGTTCTTGAAGGTTCACTTGAAATGATGAAAAAAAAACACGTGACTGCCACATTTTCTTTCGTCTTGATCGCATTGCTTGGCCCATCACCAATGAACATGTTAGAATAAATTATTGAACTGATTAAACCATTGTAAAGAGGGTGTCGAATGAAAA
This sequence comes from Sinapis alba, assembly GCA_012274485.2. NCBI lineage: Eukaryota > Viridiplantae > Streptophyta > Magnoliopsida > Brassicales > Brassicaceae > Sinapis > Sinapis alba. Next base: position 25,887 of record MU107802.1, on the reverse strand, counting down.
GAGAATATATGTGGATTTACAAGAGTTGAATACTTGAAAAAAAAAGAGCTCCACTATGCCAGATATTTTGTTATTATTGGTTATTCATTTTGTATGATTTTCAATCTCCACCTAATAATTCAAACTAATTATTTTATAGTAAAATAAATTTTAACAAATAAAAATTATAAATAAATTCATCATTTTAATGATCTATAAATAGAAAGTAGGTTTATTTCATTTGGATATTAATAAAAATGTTATTCTCATTATAATTTATCTATTTTACCAATATTAATTTTAGGAACTCAGTTATGTCATGGTATATTTGTTTTAATAATATTAATTTTAGTATTTTCCAAAAAATAGTAAATAATAAAAATAAAATTAAAAATAAAATAATAATTATTAAAACTATGCCATTTTAATTATTTAATTTAGTTACAATAAAAAAATTTATTATGTAGCTATTAGATAATATAAATAATAGTGTGAATAAAAAATTGTAAGGTAAAGTGTTGAATTTTATTACACAAAACTATTGTAGAGATACATTTTTTTATATTTATTGAATTAATAGATGAAAATGATATGGATTGTGAAAATGTGTAAATTAGAGTCTTAATTCATACAACCATAACCACTGTATATGGTCTTATATTGAAAGAGAAAGAAGTTTGGCATTTAATTACACCATATGTATTAGACTTTTGTTTGTTTGAAGATAGCAACGCCATACATATCATACTTTTGTTTGTTTGTCAAGTTGGATAATATTAAAATGCATAATATTTTTTTGTCGGCATAATATATTCAATTACTATGATTTATATATAAATATGTGTTATATTATAAAATTATTTAAAATTATAGCTAGTTGTGTTTATAAAATTTGTTAGTACTATCAATTGATTTGTAGATATTTTCATTTTAAATAAAGTCTCAAAATTTTAGGTCTGGCTTTCTGTCATCATTATTCAAATCGTAAAAATCATATATGGTTGATCACCACTTTTATTTTTTTGGTATAGAGAACTTAAATACATTTCCTGTAACAATTTTTTTTCGTTATATGTTTCTGATCAAAATTTATTGTACTATTAGTATGAAGTTTGTGACGGTATGAAAATGGGGCCGGCACTGGATTTGAAATACAAAAAAAAAAAGTTAAATACCTTGCTGACTGTTTCCTTGACGTCAAGACCCCCGTTTCTAGCTCCTACCTCCATATGTGTGCGAGTCAAGATATCGATGTCTTGCATCATTCTCAATTTCAAACCTTGTGAACCTAACAACTGNCCTACAATGGAGATTGGATTTCCAAAGGTAAAAGTTTTATCCCGTCCAGAACCAGCCCTGGATGCATTAGACTAAAACATTTTGATGGGGCCTTTACTTGATAGAGCCCCCAATTCAAAAAAAAAGTTGATCCAAAAATGAACTTATATGTTCTTGAAGGTTCACTTGAAATGATGAAAAAAAAACACGTGACTGCCACATTTTCTTTCGTCTTGATCGCATTGCTTGGCCCATCACCAATGAACATGTTAGAATAAATTATTGAACTGATTAAACCATTGTAAAGAGGGTGTCGAATGAAAAGAGAATATATGTGGATTTACAAGAGTTGAATACTTGAAAAAAAAAGAGCTCCACTATGCCAGATATTTTGTTATTATTGGTTATTCATTTTGTATGATTTTCAATCTCCACCTAATAATTCAAACTAATTATTTTATAGTAAAATAAATTTTAACAAATAAAAATTATAAATAAATTCATCATTTTAATGATCTATAAATAGAAAGTAGGTTTATTTCATTTGGATATTAATAAAAATGTTATTCTCATTATAATTTATCTATTTTACCAATATTAATTTTAGGAACTCAGTTATGTCATGGTATATTTGTTTTAATAATATTAATTTTAGTATTTTCCAAAAAATAGTAAATAATAAAAATAAAATTAAAAATAAAATAATAATTATTAAAACTATGCCATTTTAATTATTTAATTTAGTTACAATAAAAAAATTTATTATGTAGCTATTAGATAATATAAATAATAGTGTGAATAAAAAATTGTAAGGTAAAGTGTTGAATTTTATTACACAAAACTATTGTAGAGATACATTTTTTTATATTTATTGAATTAATAGATGAAAATGATATGGATTGTGAAAATGTGTAAATTAGAGTCTTAATTCATACAACCATAACCACTGTATATGGTCTTATATTGAAAGAGAAAGAAGTTTGGCATTTAATTACACCATATGTATTAGACTTTTGTTTGTTTGAAGATAGCAACGCCATACATATCATACTTTTGTTTGTTTGTCAAGTTGGATAATATTAAAATGCATAATATTTTTTTGTCGGCATAATATATTCAATTACTATGATTTATATATAAATATGTGTTATATTATAAAATTATTTAAAATTATAGCTAGTTGTGTTTATAAAATTTGTTAGTACTATCAATTGATTTGTAGATATTTTCATTTTAAATAAAGTCTCAAAATTTTAGGTCTGGCTTTCTGTCATCATTATTCAAATCGTAAAAATCATATATGGTTGATCACCACTTTTATTTTTTTGGTATAGAGAACTTAAATACATTTCCTGTAACAATTTTTTTTCGTTATATGTTTCTGATCAAAATTTATTGTACTATTAGTATGAAGTTTGTGACGGTATGAAAATGGGGCCGGCACTGGATTTGAAATACAAAAAAAAAAAGTTAAATACCTTGCTGACTGTTTCCTTGACGTCAAGACCCCCGTTTCTAGCTCCTACCTCCATATGTGTGCGAGTCAAGATATCGATGTCTTGCATCATTCTCAATTTCAAACCTTGTGAACCTAACAACTGAGTTGTTACGCTGCGGACATGTTTATGAGACTCTTTACTCTGTACGAACAAGTTATTTTCGCCGAACAGCCGCGCTAAGCTCTTCGGCATGCCAGGCACATGATTCGTCTTTGCCATCTCTATGTTCAATCCACTATCCGTCGAGATTATAACTTTGGCTCCAAACAAGCTTGTCCGAAAAACTGGCCCATATCTATTTTTCAAATAAAAAGGGGAAAATTAAGACAAAATACCTGATTATGTAAGAATTAAATAACTTCATCATTAAATATCCTACTCAACAATTTTATACTGACTATATAAAATTAAATAACCTTTTGGCTTTCTCCTTAACGAATGTTGGCAGCTGAATAGCATCATGAGGTTTCATGAACTCGAAGGTCTTTCCGATGATTGGAAATCCCATCGACCCTGGAGGAAGCTTTCCTTTACACTTTGGATTGTTCCACTGATAGATCCAATGACAAAGCTTCACCACTATGAGTGAAAGTATCACAGTCCATAACTCACAAACCTCTACCATGTTGATTTATTAATCTCTTTTAATAATTTGGATATGTTGGTTTTTGTGTTTCAAGGTTGCATACTTATCTGAGGGAGGAAAGAGTTCTCTTTTTATACTCTGCTCTCTGGTTGAACAGTAGATATATTTAAAAATGAAGTTATTAAATACTCCATCTATTTTTAAAAGCTAAATGTTTTAAAATAAAATGTTGTTTCAAGAAGATATTCTATTTGTTCCGAAAAGATTCATGTTGTAGAAAAAAATTAGTTTTAAAAAGTCATTTTTAAAATTTTCAATATATTAGTTAATGGTAGATCATAAACTTTAAAAATATAATTGTGTTCATTAAATTCTTACTGATCAAAAGTTGTGGAGAATAGTTAAATACAAAATAAGCATTGATAATTATTTTTTTTATGTTTTTTCAGTAAATGTAAAAATTCTTAAACATACATTCTGTTAGAAACACCGAGAGTATATGTTTTACATTTTCTATGAAAAAAATATTAAGTAATAATTGTAAGCTCAAAAAAGTAGCACAATTTGAAACACTATCGACTTAACATTTTAAAATAGTTAATTACATAACTAATGTATCTATAATCAACTATAACATATTTTGTTAATATGTGTGAAACACAAAAGTATGCATGATATAGAAACAGATGGAGCAATGCTGTAATTAAAAGAAACAGCTGTTCTTGTATTTGCAATACGTAATTACTTGTTGTAGTAGAGTTAAAATCGAAGCTGGGTTCAAATGTGTTCAATCTTGGAAAAATGGCCTAACTTCCTTTTTTTTTTTGCCTAACTTCCTTAAATTCTTAATAACTACTCCTATTGAATTACACATTCGTGAGCCAGAGTTTTATTAAAATATCTAAACTAAGTCTTGAGTCCTATATTAGCCAATCCAATATAAATATGATAGAGTGAAGATCGAATAAACAAGAATATAAATTGGTTTATTGGTGAAAAGAACATTAAATAGATTATGTTAAAAAAGAACTATAAATTCAAGAAATTGCGCTATTAAAATTATGTTGATAAAAAATATCATGCTAATGAAGTTGCCTTGGCTTAGTGGTAAATGAGTTATGGCTGGAGCTTCCGTTATGGGGTTTGAGTAGCATTGGTCACTTATTCGTGCTTTAAATGAATTTAATCATTCATACATACCCGGATGTAATACCTTGTCAGATTAGTTTTTAGGCTTAGAAAGTTTTTGAGATCCCTATGATATCAAAAAAAAAAAATCATGCTTTTAAAACCTCAACCAGTTAAATAAATCAAAAGTTGTTTCACTCTTCACGCTAATATTATATGTACTGATATGTTCTTATAAATCTAAAGATGGTCTTGATGAGCAAAGCCGAGACATGTAATATATGTTTTTAAAACCTCAATTAGTTAAATAAATCAAAAGTTGTTTCTCTCTTCACGCTAATATTTTTTGTACTGATATGTTCTTATAAATTTAGAGCTCGTCCTAATGAGCGGATGGTGGGCAAGACGGTAATTCTTTAGAAATCATAGCATGATCATTCAATTCAAGCCTTGAGATTTGGCTTATACAATGTTCACCAAACCCATTGCATAATACAGCTCCCAAAGCTGGAATTCAATGCATAAAATGTATAAAGTATTTTTAACATCTTTTTAAAAAAACATTGATGTTTTTGAAACGGAAAGAGTAGTATCTAGATGGAACACGAGACTTGGAGTTAGTATAAACAAGAGAACCAAGTAGTATTATACAAGGTTCAAGACTTGGATCATGACCAACTTTGATTTTGGTATAGAAGAAGGTCGATCATGGTGTATATTTTCATAGCTGGGAAATATACACTAGTGGAAATCAAGTCCAAACATACGAACAAATTAATGAAGAATTGAAGATGATTATGTAACATAAACAAACGCACTAAAGATTTATTATTTTTTCTTTTAAAAGCGTGTGTGGCTTAAAAGTGTTACTGTGTTAGAGGAATTTGGTTTACGGCAGAATCTCCGGTAAATCAAAGTTGATAATGTTTGCATTAATGATGCTGATGTAGCGATATTTCCAAACCTAGATTCAGGCAAGGTTTGGAAGTATATGTGAATTGCTGAAAGAGATCAAGAGTCGTCATTTCGATTAGAAAAGCACCAAATACAAATTTTAAAGGAAGTAAGATCGAATGCCTGGAAGAGGATAATATCATGTTCTGTTTTTAGGCATGGGGATAGGTACGGGTTTTGGCCTAGAACGCCAATATTTAATGTCCCTATCCTAATCATTAAATCTCCAAAAAAAGAAAAGAAAATTAACTTGATAAACAGAACGTTATGGAAAGTATTTACTTGTTGGCTTATATTCATAAATGCAATGATCTTCAATAAAAGGTTATTTAATATTCCCTTTGTTTCATAATAAGTGTCGTTTTAGCTTTTTGCACACAGATTAAGAAAACATTTAATTTTGCATATTTTCAATAGAAAAATATCATTAGTCATACACCTAATCATATTTCAACCAATAGAAAATTAAACTGGAAAATAAAATCAATAAATTATGCATTAAAAACCTAAAACGACACTTATTTTGTAACGAAATTTTTTCTCTAAAACGACACTCTTTAGATAATTGATTAAAATTGACAATAGTAAGAATTATCCAAAATCTAAAAATATATTTTAAAATTAAATAATAATTCATATATATATTGTGTTATTATCTGAAAATGTGTTAATTAAAATTTACAAATTCAAAATCAGAAAATACAGAACTAAATATTATTCAAGTAAAATTTTTAATTTTACATAATTGAAAATAAATATTGAGTGATTTTAAAAATTTATTTATTAATAATGAATATAGTATACAATAAAATTTATTTATTAATAATAATCTATACTATTATTTGCGAAGTGATTTTTCGCAACGGAGCTCTCACGTTAAATCTATCCTATTATTTGCGAAGTGATTTTTCGCAACGGAGCTCTCACGTTAAAAGTTAGAGTGGTTAATATCGTTTATACCCTTAATGAACTTTTATAAAAAATACCTAAAAATAAAAAACGAATTTCAAATTTAATTAATTAGATAATTGATTAAAATTGACAATAGTAAGAATTATCCAAAATCTAAAAATATATTTTAAAATTAAATAATAATTCATATATATATTGTGTTATTATCTGAAAATGTGTTAATTAAAATTTACAAATTCAAAATCAGAAAATACAGAACTAAATATTATTCAAGTAAAATTTTTAATTTTACATAATTGAAAATAAATATTGAGTGATTTTAAAAATTTATTTATTAATAATGAATATAGTATACAATAAAATTTATTTATTAATAATGAATATAGTATACAATAAAAGTTATATTATGTAAGAAATTTCAAATGAAAACATAAATAATAATTTATCATTATAATTTTTAATTAATAATATATGTATTAATAAATAATTATAAATGTTTAAGCCCGCATATGCGGGCAAAATACCTAGTTCTCTTATTAGTTTGAGAAAATAACTCTAAATTTAAGTTTCATTTTTTTCATAAACTTATAAGTTATATCACAAGTTTTGACATCTTCTAATATAAAGATAGATAACTCCTAATCTCTTTAAACTTATCATATTTAGATATTTCCTAAATAAAATATTTTTCCAATCTATTCATGACTCATAAGTGATTAGGAAAACTCGAATTTTAGGTTATTTCAAGGTTAAGTCAATATTCTCCACTTTAAGTTTGAAATTATTTTTAGTCAATTTTTGAACACCATCAAAATTCTTCATCTATTTAAACTTAATTCTTCCAAGTGCTTTTGTCAAATGTCACATTTTTGTTTGTCCCCATGAACATACTGAACTTTAATCAATTCATTCTCAACACATTCTTGTATGAAGTGATAACGTCTATGTATATGTTTACTCCGTCCATGAAACATATGATTTTTTATAAGAGCTATATCAGACTTGTTATCTATTCTAACTACCACTTTCTCACACGATCCCCCGATAATCTCCCCATAAAGTTCTTGAGGCCAAATCGCCCTCTTAGCCACTTCATTTTCTGCCATAACCCCAGATTCACAAGATGACAGTGCCACAGTCTTCTATTTTTGTGAACCCCACATTATTGGACTATCTTTAAGATAAAAATGTGTCCAGTGGTGCTTCGTCCATCATCTTCATCTACAGAATGACTACTATCACTGTAACATACAAACTCCACCTTATCTTCTCGAGTAAATGTAAATCCGTAGGACATGGTCCCTTGTAAGTATCTCAGAATCTGCTTTAGAGCTGCTCAATGTGATTCCTTAGATTGTTGCATGTACCTACTTAGAACTCCAACACAATACGAGAGATCCAACCGGGTATGAGTACCTAAGGAGTCCGATGTTTCTCATATACTCCTCATTTATGTTTTTCTCTTCTTCCCCCTTAGATAACTTATGCCACAAGTTTAACATCTATTATGTAAAGATAAATAACTCATAATATCTTTAAACTTAACATATTTAGATATCTTCTAAATATAGTATATTTCTTAATCTTTTCATAACTCATAAGTGATTTAAAAAACTTGGATCTTAGGTTATTTCAAGTTTAAGTCAACACAAACAATTTCCTTTTGAAAAAGGAAAACAACTGAGAAAAAAAAGGGAGATGTATTGTGACATCCAAAAAATTAGGTATATGACAAGTTTTCTTTTGAGAAAACAACCATTAAAACCTTGAACTTTCAAATTAAAGCCAAAAAAAATCTTCAACTCGTGTTTAAGCCAAAAAAAACTCCAATTTTTAAATATTGGTCATTTAATTCTCATATTTTGTTGAATCGGCCATTTAAGAAACTTGAATAGTCAACAAATAAAACAAATTAAAAATAAACGTCTGTTAACTCTCTAAACGATATTATTTTAAAAAATTGGTTAAACCATTGATTAAACGATGTCATTTTGCTTTTGTAAACACTTAAAGCATCTCTTTCGTGAAACCATAGCCCCAAATTAACTTCATCTTTTTCACAGTGGTTTCACGAAAGAAATGTTTTAAGTGTTTATAGAAGCAAAAGGACATTGTTTCATCAATGTTCAACCAGTTTTTAAATGATGTCGTTTAGAAAGTTAATAGACGTTTATTTTTTTAATCGGTTTTATTAGTTGACTATTCAAGTTTCTTAAATGGCCGAGTCAACAAAATATGAGAGTTAAAATGACCAATATTTAAAAGTTGAGGATTTTTTTGGTTCAAACACGAGTTAAAGGTTTTCTGGGCTTTAATTTGAAAGTTCAAGGTTTTAATGGATGTTTTCTCATTTTCTTTTGATTACCTAGTCTTAAAACGTGTTGCTAAAGAAATTTAAAACGTGTTGCTAAATAAATTTAAAAGTCAATTTAAAAACTCTTTTGTTTGCAAGGTTGTAAAATTTTCCACACCAGAAATTTAGTCAGATTTTTTTAATATTCGTAACAATTAGAAGTTGCTTCACTTTCCACACTTCTAATATTTTATGCAGATCTATTTTATAATTAATGTCTTTCGTCTTTCTTTGTCAAACTTTTTTTTCGCTTCACGTCTTGGTGGGACAAGATAAAATTTTGATAAATCTAGCCAGAAATAATGGGCTAGAAGTTAACTACATTAAATTCATTGATAGTTATGGGGAAGACATTAAATACTGGAAACAACGGCGTATGGCGTATATACATCATCGTTTTAAAATACCCTAAATACTAACCGGACGGCAACTCATGGTATAACATATAACTGTATATACGGATGTTTACACGGGGTATATACATAAAATATTTTTTATATATAACATATTATTGAAATTATAGTAGATATAAAAAGTTTTCTTCAAATCTATATTTATATTAATTAAATCAGTAACATTCATATTAGTAATTAGTATAACTTTGTGGTTTAATCATAAAAATATAGTAGGTATAAATTGCAAACACAAAGTATCTATATATAAAATAATTAAAAGATAATATTTAAAAGTTTTATATATTTCTAATTAAAAATAATAAATTTTGATAATTAAAAAGCACTTAAATATCACGCCATTAAACTATATGCAAACTAATATAAATAAATAAAGTAACAAAAACTTAGTTTCATAATTAAAAATTATATTATTAAAATTTTTATGCATTTTTGAAAGGAAGAATAAAAAGATTGGAAATATCATATAATTATTAAACATAAATGTATTACTAATAATCTATCATGTGTATTAATTAAAAAACAGAAAACACTACACACAAATAATGCTGAATAGCATAACACGTGGACAAAGTTCAATGGTCAGTTTATGTAAGCATAGTATTTGACCATCTAGTTAAATTCGGTACAACAAATCTCCGTTCAGCGACTAAACATCGTTTATACGACTAGATTATCCGCATTTTAGAACAGTGAGTTATACATTTAAATACAATTATCCATTGGGTTTCGTGCATGCACTTTATTAGGTTTGAGGGTTTTGATGTTAATCCAGTTTATACTATTGGTTATTTCAATATGAGATAGTTCGAAATTTTTCTTTTTAGAATTAATTTGAAAATGAAATAAATATTAGTTTAGATTAGTTCACCTAGTCCTCATTGTGGTTCAATTTGGGTGATGAATTTTATTTTTAACATCAAAAGACTATTCTATTACTCTATCTAAAAATGGCTTATAATAGAAAAACCAATAAAAAAACAAATCATGGTAAAAGGTATGAACAGTTTTAGATAAGCCATATACTATCCAATTGTGCTCTCTCGGTATGTGGAAGATCTTGAAATCTGAAAATCTTCTCTTTAAGCAATGCTACTTCTCAATGTTTAGTGGAAAAATTCTGTCATACTTTCAGGTTCTAAATTATCGAAACTATATTCATGCAATAATATGTTTCAAAATACTAGTAGTATGTGTGTTGAAACATCTTTTCGCCCAAATTAGTGCCTCCAATTCTGAATGCAAAGAAAACATATGGTTTTCTTAGCTTCTCAACCCTAAGAGTAGTGTGTTTCATGATCAATCCATGCTCACCCATATCCACTATAATGTGTATCAGCACTCCAAGATCATCGACCAAACAATATTATGTAAATGTAAGACTTGTGGATTCATTGTTTGGTGTACTGTTTTGGCTGACATATGGGTTTTGTGTTTGCTTCGAACCAAGTATTGCATTCGCTTCCCGCATGTCTAAGAAATTCAAGTGGATCCCGCGTGATTCTTCTGAAAAGTTTGTCATTACAAGCTTTCGATATATACCAAATAATCTATGGATAAAGGTCTCTATCAAGCTCAAGATCTTCAGTTTTGTTCTTCATCTAGAACAAATAGTCTAAGTTATTATATATGCACTTTGTGCCTTAACACGATGGTGTAGAAGCAAGAACCCAAGTTTGCAAGGCAAGCAGGCATTCAAAATAGCATGTTTTATTGATTCCTCGACTTCTCTAATCTGGGATAATGATTATCGCAGTGCATATGACGCCTTGTCAAATTTCATGTAATTGCCACATAACCAGACACCAATTGTCATATAAGATGGCAATTTTTTTGTGGTACATTTAATTTATAGGCAAAGACCTTTAATTTGGTAGTATTCAACTCCGAATAGTATTAAAATATATTAACTATATTATTTTTTAAAAAAATATTAATAAAATATATAAAATTATTATTTTTAATATTATCCGCGGGTCCTGCGAGTTATCCGTCCATTTAAGCAGGGTGGATGCGGATATGACTTTTTTTACTTGTGGGTCAAGCAGATCAAATTTTTGAATCATAAAAATAATTCAACCCGCATCAGGGTGGGCGGGCCGACCAGCAAACCCAGCACTAGCCATGAATCAGTTAATCTGTTGTCATGCGTTCATCTACCATTGGGTTAATCGGTCTAGGAGGTCTAGCCGGAATTGTGGGAATTCAATGATCCTCCAAACGCGTATCTAGTATCCGGAGTGAACTTTCTGATTGATCCCTAGCATTAGCAAAGATTTACCTGCCATCAAACTTGTCTAAGCGTAAGATGGAGAGTATATTTTGCGCTCGCAAAGGCGAGCTTTGATGATATTACCTTCATCGCAACACTCTTGCCATAAGTGAATCTGGGAATTAGATTAGTCTCTACAGTTTTTCTTCAGCAAAGTTAGATTAAATTTATTCAAAACCTGAAAGAAGAAGGTTGACTCGGCAATCTCAATTTCGTATGAGAAGAAGGTTGACTCGGGTGATCAGTCTGAATCTGATTCGTCCTTCAAGAAGAATAAACCTTGATATAACATATGACGGTAAGGCTAATGCAATAGCCTTTATTGGGATACGTATTGATTATGTTATGATATGTTTCATGGATAATTATGGTAATATATTAGGTAATTTGGATTAAATTTATATAACTCAGATAATACAAATAATTTTTTTGTAATTTAGATTATTTTAAATATTTAAATAAAACTATTCTAATACTTTTAGATAATTTTAAATAGTCAGTCAGTTCTAACTAGTAATGATATTTTCAATGGGTTTTAGCAAGGGAAAACCTAATTCATTTTGGATTGGGTTTCAAGATGAAATTTTAAGCCTACTATAAAAAATTAATTACAGTAAAATTCTTTAAATTAATAAAGTTAAGACTGTAATATTTTATTAATTTACAAAAAAAATCCATTTTTGATTTTTTGTTTAAGATATATATATATATATTTATATCTAAAATAAGAAATTTAAGAGTTCCAATAACTCATTTGCTATTTCAGAATATGAGTAAGAAATAAAGATTAAAAATCTTAGAGAGATTTAGAGAATGAATAGGAATAATCATATGGTCTTCCTAAAGCGGTGGAGATCATCTTCAATGCTTGTAATTTTTTGACAAAACGATTTAAATTCTTCAAAAAGAACATTCATCGACCACACTTTTGTCATTGTTTTGGTGTTTCGTACAAACAGACTTTGGATGCTAGTGATATTTTCTACTGATAAAAATTGCAAATAATAACTTTGGTGCTTCCAGACCAAAATAAATAGTTATTTACTTTCAAAATAATATGAAATGATTTGTTTAAAGTTTTTCCATATTCAAATTTTAAAAATCAAAATGAAAAATAAAATTTGAATAATAGAAGTAAAATAGGTGGAAAGTCTATTGGTCTAGTGGTTTGACTAAAGATTTATTAGTCCTTTTATATTATACAATCTAGGTTTTGAGTTCCAAAAAAAACGGAATTGTACAAAATAATAGAGAAAATATTTACAACAGATATGTAGTATGACGCAAGGAGTACTATCAATGTGGATCTCATAAGACATTTTAGATGATGTAGTCAAACCTAATTCTTTATAAGGCACAAAGCAGTTCTTGGTTCGTCTGGTGTTTCAAGCATCAATTTACATGATATGGCGGGAGAGAAATGGAAGACGGCATGGTCAACCTTACCATGAGCCGACCCTCCTGATTGCTTATGTTGATAAGCACATACGCAATTTCATTGATTCAGTAAAGGGTAGAATTGAAGCAAAATATACTCATGCTATGAGGATATGGTTTGCTTCTCGATAGATGGAGTGCAAGGAAGAAATTCAGTGTTTTATGTAGCTTTTTTTTTACAAAAACAAAGTCACACCCGTTGTAAAAAAGTTTTTTTGATCTGAATAAATTTAACATTCATTCAAAAAAAAAGTTCTTTATAAGATATGTAGAATTGTCGGTTAGAAAATCATCTGTAATGTTTTTTATATTTTATAATAGCATATTATTTAGCGTTAACAAAAAAAAAAGTGAAAGTAATCTTCTGTTATGTAGAAAGTGAAATAAAAATAAAAATTTATCTTTTGGAAACAGATGATATATAAAATTTGATGTTTTACTAAAAACACCATGGCAAATGTTTTTCGAAGAGAAGTTTAATTAATTGCACTTTTGCTTGGGCAACTAAATGCAAATTCAATACTTCTAAAGTTGAGATATTATAAACTTGGGAAATAGAACAAACTAAGATAAAGAAATAGGTCAGAATAAAATCTTATATTACGAATTTTATATATAAATAATTTACTTTAGCAAAGTGTCAATGATAGCTAATTCAACAATTGTTAATAATCCATCTATAATGTGGTACTGAACATAGGGTTTAACTAATTCAAATCACAGTACTGAAAATAGGTATTATAACGATTTTATAGTTCTGGATATTCACATTTAAAACACAATTTATTTTAAAGAGGAGTTAGTGCATGTATATGCATCATTTTATCCAAGTATGTATAATCACACATATCAATACCTTCATCATGAAATGGCTATTTTCCCTAAACCTCTCCACAAAACTAATCGTTTTTTAAATCTACTCACTTTTGTTGATATTTACAGTACAATTTTTCTTTTTAAACGTGATGATAGTTTTGCCCCTAAATTGTTACTAGAGTACTAAATTGTTATGTCGCTTAACATTAAATTTAGTTTAAATTAGTAAAACAACAAAACCAATGTAAATTTTATATAATCACTAAAAAATATTATATATATAATGTATTTGGATTTTTGCTTTACAAGACCTATAAAACAAGGCCTATAACAAATGTTTTATCACGCGTGGTTGTGGTTCGGCCGACCTTGACCACTAAACTAAGAGTGATTTACATAAATAGACACTTTCTGACTTTTTATATCACAATAGAACACTTTCTACTCTTAAGACACTTTTTCTTAACTTATTCTCTTTTTTCCTAACTAAAGCATAACTAAACACAACTAATAGGACCCACCATATATTCTATCTACTTTACCATTATTTGTGTAATTAAAACAATGATGAAAAACTTTGCAATGGAAGCTACGATAAAGAAAAAAACGACAACAACAAAAGCGATGGCGTTTTATTGCGGCAGAAACGACAGTTTCGTCGAAACTCCTATGCACTGATTTTATCTCTTTCACCCTTAATTTGAACCCTAAAATCTGATCGAAACCACTGCAATAACATCATTGCCGTCACCACCCCCATCTCTATGTCTTCATCATTAGCCATGAAAGCATCACCACCAAGCTTCTTCCTTTGCAAAAACTTAGCCGTGTCTCCTCCTTTCGATTCACAGCCACATCGAAGCTCAATCCACGACCATGAAGCTTCTTCCTCGTCACAAATTCACTATGGTGGCCATCGAGAGTCGTCGTCGCTTCAGTCTTCACGTTACAGAGGACAGCTTGAGCGACAATGGTGATTTGTCTTTGTTTTGCGCATTTGGTCCTTCAGTTTTTTAGTTGGTCTCAGTTTGACCCTAGACTTTGAAAATTGCATAAAAATCTTTGTGAATTAACCCCAAACTTCTAAACATGTATTCCAAACCTTTCTTATATTACAAGATTGGTACCTCACGCTTAGGTATGATCTCACTTTGGTTCAAAACTCATGAAATTGCCTAAAATGAACCAGTTATGAACTCCAACATCTATTAATGCAATTGAAGACACATATACATAAAATACATTAAAATGCATCATAAAATGAATTAAAATGACTAAAATTAAATACTAAAAATCATAAGATCATTAGATATGAACAATATACAAAACCATGTGTACACCTATTGTTATTTACGCCATCATCATCATGAATCGATCTTGTATGTTATGTATTTTGGTATTTTTGAGTAAGAAGCCACCAATTCATTTACATGTGTACAGTTTTTTACATATTTTGATTCGTCTTTGTTGTACACATATACACGGAGCATTGTGTACACCACCAAATTTCACACAAAATAACTTTTTTTTTACATGGAAACATGCTCTAGATGAAAGTTTGTCTTAGATGATAAAAGTTCAATAAAAACTTGTTTCCAATAAAAGCATGTTTCTATATATAAAGATTACTGTTTTGTGTACAATTGGGTTGTGTACGTTATGTGTCGCGTACACGTGTACATCAAAAGTGAATCAAAAGAATA
>MU107802.1:0-10548 GCA_012274485.2 Sinapis alba | reverse complement strand
AAAATAGAACAAGTCAAACAGAATATGGTGTATACAATTTATATAGAGTGATTTACATTCTTGTGTTTGTTCATGAGACTTATTTTTAGAGATGTGATACCATAAATGTTGATATTACGTTTTTATATTTTCTCTATAATATGTGTGTACATGTGTACTCTCGTTGTTATGCATAAAATGTTATTAGTGTACACATGTACATAATTATATATTTTTGGTGTACATATATACATATACACATGTGAAAGGGAGAAAAATTCATGTGTAGGGATAAGGACGACGAAGTGTGGTTTAGGTGAATGAAGGGGTTCTTATGTTTGTTCATGAGACTTATTTTAGAGATGTGATATCATAGATGTTGATATTACATTTTTTATATTTTCTCAATAATATGTGTATACATGTGTACTCTCGTTGTTATGTACAAAATGTTATTAGTGTACACATGTACATAGTTATATGTTTTTGGTGTACATATATACATATGTCAATATTTGATTCTTTAAATGAGCATAAAACGTTACCAATTCACAAAAAAGTAACAGAATATCATGTGACTAATAAAATTATCAATGGAAACCAAAGTTTTAACAAGACAAACGCACAATTAAACAATTGTATAGACACATGAATTATCTTTAGATGTGAAGATCATCAAAACTGAAAAACTAACAAAAAGTCTAACTAGACCACCAAACAAAAGAACATGGAATATAGTACACATTCTTGTTGTTTCATTAGTAAAAGAACCAAACAAATAAAAAACATTACCATATCCAACCAATCTAAAGACAATTTTTAACCTCTATGAAAAAAAATCAGAACTTTTATGTACACAAACAAAATCAACGTGAAAGAAAAATCTTGTAAAAATGATTTATAAATTGACAAATATTTATTTCAATACACATCTCAAATTAGAAAAATCACATAGAGAACGAGTGTAAAAGAAGAAGAAAATATTTAAGGTCAATAAGTTTAACCTTTTTCCTAGACCTTTTTTCTCCTCTTCTTCCTCACCACCACTGTCACAATTACGACGACGAAAACAGGGGAAGAACACGATGAAGAGAGGGCATGCACAGCTGATTAGTCTCTCTGACTAAATCTTGAGATGAATTTCTTTTTGGGGAGTTCACATCTTTCCAAATAAGAAAGACAGCGACGCCACAACGGTGGTACTGTTTCAGTGGAGAAAGGCTCGCGGACAAGGACAATGATGTTGTGAGAATGGATCCCTGCCTCTTAAAAATTGAGATTCACACAAAAAAAAAAAAAATTGTCGTCATTTTCTGCAACTATGAAAGAAAGAAGGAGAAAAAGATAAGAAGAAAGAAACAGAAAAAGATTTGTAATATTAAACTTAATAAAAAGTGTTATTTAATTATGTTTTAGTTAGAGTTCAACCGTAAAAGAGACTAACATTGAGTTTCAAAGGTTTTAGTTAGAAGAAAGTGTGTTGGGAAAAGAGAAAAAGTGTGTGAGAAGCATAAAGTGTTTTATAGTGTTATTTGTAAGTGTAAAACTGTCCTATTATGTAAATCTTTCACTAAACTAATCAGTCTGATTAAGAATTCAAACTCTAAAACCCGAAATTTATCTTTAACCTTAAACACTGAAATTTAAACCCAAAATATAAGTTTATAAGCCAAAATAATTAAAACATTAATTATCATGTAATGACGAAGGCACACATGTTCGATATTGTTTGAAAGGACATTACCGTTGATACAAATGGTTATAGCGTACTCCTTATTTATTCTTTTTTTTTTTGCTAATAATACTATTTATTTATTCAATAGAAACATATAACTTTATGACCACTGCCTCTGACAAGATTAGTCTATATATATGTACCACTATATTTTGGGTTTGAACCAATAACCTCCAACGGATTATAAGCACTAACCAGCAGAATTATCCACTTCAGTGTCTTCAGGGAATTGAACATTAGATCCATGTGGAAACATGAGTATAAACCTCCGAAGTATTGTAGCCTCTGTCTTCATTGACCACCTTCCAACCATAAGTACACGTATATGTCGGTAAGTAAAAGCTTTTAATACAGTAAAAATAATTTGAATCATGAGTTACTAGATGACAAAAATGAACCTGTATCTACACAAATGATGGATAAAAATTGCCATCTGCAGCTTAGCAAATTCAGCTCCTACACATAGTCTAGACCCAACACCAAAGGGCATGTAAGTCCTGGAGAGAATCCCTCTCAAGTCTTTTCCCTAAAAAATAGTTTAAACTATTAAGAATTTGATAAATAGAATGAAGTAAAGGATGAAAAACAAATGAAAATCACCTCCCAGCGCCATGGATTAAATGCTAAAGGGTCTTCGTACATTTCTGGATTAAAATGGACACTAGGAAAACCCATGAAGATCCAACCAGCTGGAATTGTGTAATCACCAACATGGATTTCATGTTCAACCGTTCTAAGCATTGTCGGCACCGTGCTTGAGATCCTCAAAGACTCATTTATCACCTAACACAATTATCATTAACGTTGAATGAACTGACACATGCATAACTTTGTAAAAATTCGTATTTTTGAATCTGAGAAATGATACAAACGATACTAATATACACTACTAGACTATGTGTGTAAGATGTTAGTATCCTTGTGTTAAGATATAATTTTGGAACATACTCACCATCTGGGTGAAAGTCATTGATTTGTAGTCTTCCCATGTTAGGTCGGCCTCGCCTTTCTCAGTCTTATCTCGGACAATTCGCTCATGCTCTGTCCGTAACTCCTGCTTGACTTTAGGGTTGTCGTTTATGAGCTTTACTGTAGCAGCAAGGACCGCTGGTGTAGTCTCGTTAGCAAGCACAAATAAAGTAAATATATACTCGATTGCCTCCTCTATGCTCATCGTTTTGGATCCTCCTTCTATTTCCCCAAATATGATCTTGAAAAACTCCTCAAACTGCTCTCCTGATTCTCTCTTCTTCAACACAGTCTCTTTAAGTAAGTTCATCATTTGCTTTCTTGCCTGTCACAGAACACCATTGCCGCAATTCATTTTCTATTAGATTCGGGTTTGTTACGGACTTCCAACTTAAAACCAATTGGTGATAAGTGGATTGACCCTAACCCTTTATATATTAGTTAGTGTCTCATTGAATTCCCGATGTAGAATACTTTATCCCTAATATTTTTCATATATATAGCACTATATATAATATATCAATGTTATTTGAACTAAGAAAACACATACCTTCAGCATCCGGTAGACACCATTCCCAGGAATGTTCCATGAGAATCGAAACCAACCCCTTGGAAAATATCTCCAACAATGTGTTAGTTCTTTTGTTGCATCTGCTTCCATATCTCCCATAACTTTCTTCGCAAGACATTCAATTAAGATCTGTTACATTTGATGAAATATATTTGATGAGATGACCCATCTTGACAAAGTATGCAGTTGACTTTTTAATGTACAGCATGAAAGTGATGTGTTTTTCTTTTATATTACCTTGCTTACTGTTTCTTTGACGTCAAGACCACCATCCTTAGCTCCTACCTCCATGTGTGTGCGAGCCAAAGAGTCAATGTCTCGTATCATACTCAATCTCAAACCTTGTGAACCTAATAACTGGGTTGTCAAGTTCCGGACATGTTTATGGGACTCCCTGCTCTGTACAAACAAGTTGTTTTCCCCGAAAAGCCGAGCTAAGCTCTTCGGTGCACCAGGAGCATGATTAGTCTTTGCTACCTCCATGTTCAGTCCCATATCAGCCGATATAATTACTTTCGCTCCAAATAAGCTTGTCCGAAAAACTGGTCCATATCTAATATTTTGTTTGTAAAAAAAAAATATTAAAACGTTTTGTAATGCGGGGGAGTAATGAAGTGAAGACAGTAGTACTTTTATTGCCATGCCCGAACAAGAACGAATAATACATGAAAATGCATGTAAGGTAAATTAAACTAGGTGACATAAATTAAATAACCTGAGTATTTTCGTCGTCAAGAATGTTGGCAACTGAAAAGCGTCATGAGGCTTCATGAACTCCAAAGTCTCTCCGATGATTGGGAAACCCATAGACCCTGGAGGAAGTTTTCCATTACTTGTTGGATTCCTCCACTTATAGACCCAATGACATAGCTTTACCACTACGAGTGAAATTATCATTGTCCAGAATTCGTAAACCTCTACCATATTGATTTATTCTCTTTTTCAACTACTTTGGTTATGTCGATTCTAAGGTTGCATACTTTGGTGAGGGAGGAATTAGGTTCTCTTTTCATACATATATTTGAAAAATGAAGATGGTAACTGTTAATGTAAGGAAAAACAGCTGTTTTATCTTCAAACGAAGGCATTATCAGATCTCTTTAAATTAAATGTGTTAAACCAAAAGATAGTATTTAAGTTTGAAGCTATAGATACTTCTATGCTAGTGAATTTTTGGTGTGGGATGAAACAAACTAGCCCTGGGCATTCGGGTATTCGGGTTCGGGTCTTTCGGGTCTTAGATAATTAGACCCGACTAGGTACTAAGAAAATTACGGGTCGGTTCCGGTTCGGGTCTTCTCGGGTCCGGGTCGGTTCGGGTAGATAATTTTCATACCCGTACTAGAACCGAAAATTTCGGATATAAATCGTTTCGGTTCGGTTTCCGGGTCTTTCGGGTCATTTTCGGGTCTTTGTACCATTTCGGGTCGGTTATTAAGAAAAATTTGGGTACAATTCAAGTGTTTCGGGTCTTTTTATCTGAAAACCCAAATTTGGACCCGAAATACCCTGTAAATTTCATAATACTACTACAAACTACAAAGTTACAAACCTGCAATCTTGAATTCTTGATTCAATACATATGTTTTTAACTTCATCAAAGCAGAAATATTCAAGTTCAAATTCATAAAGACAACTAAAAAAACAGACACATTCGAAGTTGCAGCAACATCCAAGGCTCCAAGCTTTATCTTCTATCTCCAATCAACATCTGAAAATTAAAACAACAAAAAAAAAGAATGAGAATGCTAGTACCTAAATCAAGAATAAGAAGGTAACATAATTACCATTGCAGCCAGAAGCTCAAGGAGCTTGAAACACAGGTTCAAATTCTGAAGAAGTAATTAAAAAAAGTGAAAGTTAGTAAGACAAACTAATATGAGTATTGAGTATGGACATAAGGCAATTAGAAACCATAAATAATACCTCTCATAAGCTCATCTTCCATCTCTAGCTGCTTTAGCATTTGTTCCTTTCTTGTGAGCTCTTTTCCTTTGAGTTTAATCTCACATTTGAGCCACTGCTCGGTGCACATTAATACCTCTATCATATAGTGTGTCAAACAGCTTCTGCTTGCCTCTACAACTCGGCCACTGGTGCTGAAGGCAGATTCAGATGCTACAGAAGACACTTGTAATGCAAATACATCTCTGGCTACTAGTGAGAGAACCGGGTATTTTGCACTATTCAGCTTCCAATACGACAGTACATCATACTCTGAACCATTTAGAAGATTAGGATTCTCCACATTCTCTCTCAAATACATATCTAACTCATTGGTTTTTTCTTGAAATCCTGCATCTTGAGCAAGCTCATTATATATGTCATTCATACTCTCATAGGCAAGTCCATTACCAAGCACGGTTTTCTGAGATACTTCATCTCCAGTTGGATCTTGTGACTGTGACTGCGAATGAGAAGAGGCTCCTTGGGACTGACCTGAAGCAGCCGCAGTGCCATTGCTGTTGTTGTATTGATCAAACAAACTCCTCAAAATGTCTTCTACTTCATCATTTAAATGAGTAACCTCAACTGAACCTACACCATACAACTTCTCAAAAAACTTTGTGATGACCTTCATCTTCTTGGTTGGGTCAAGAACACCAGCCACAATGATAAGCTTATTCATCTTCTCAACATTTGTCCCAAACGGATCCCAATATTTTCCTAGTTTCCCTAACATAGCTTTTGCCTTAGACCTTAAAATATCATTTGGACCAGGAGCAGTGCTTAATCCGCTAATGTTACTTGTTACTGTGACGATTGCATGATACAACTTATGCGCACAAACTGAATTTGAAGCTATCTAACCAAAGTGGCTTTGTAGAAAATAATTAAGAACTGGACTAACCTCTCCACTGCTTCCCAGTCATCTTTACTTGGTGGTCCAACTCGTTTGTTTCCATACACAGTTTCGTTGAAGTAGTCGTTGTATGGCTTGTCCTCAGCTTCCATCTTCTCAAAAGCCACCTTGAACTTCATGGCCTGTTCTAGCATCAGATAGGTGGAGTTCCACCTTGTTCTCACATCTAATGGTAAGCTTCCTCTTTGAATTCTTCCTGACTCTACACGCTGCTCAAATGACTTCTGCCTTGGAGTTGAAGACCTCACATAATGAATGCCATTACGAATGGCATTGACACTGCTTTCTACCTCCATGGTACCTTCTTTAACAATTAAATTGAGAATGTGTGTAGCACACCGAATATGCAGAAACCGGCCATCTAGAACCAAAGCATCAGCTCCATTCTTCTCAATAAAAGCTTCCTTAAACCTTCTCAAAGCTGAACTGTTAGCTGTCGCATTATCTACGGTTATGCAGAAGACTTTTTTGATATCCCACTCCTCTAAGCAGTCAAGAAGAACCTTCGATATTGTTGCTCCTTTGTGATCATATACATTCTTGAATCCAATAATAAGCTTCTTTAATTGCCACCAGCGGTCTACGAAGTGAGCTGTAATCACCATGTAAGAGGATCCTGTATGATTAAAGACCCAAATATCAGTCGTCAGAGAAAGCCGTTGCTTGTTCTCATTTAGAATCCTCTTCATTGCCTCTTTCTTTTTCACAAAGATCTCTACAATATCTCGTGTTGCTGTTCTTCTAGAATGAGGCTGGTAAAGCTTAGTTCTATTGCAGAAGTTTCTCCAAGCTAAGCTCTCCACCCAAGCTAAAGGCAACTCACCCACAACCATCATCTCGTTCGTCGCTTCTCTGAAAACAGTTTCAGATACTTTGCATACTCTCAGATTACCATCTTCACCATCTTGATCTAAAGCACCTTGATTGTTGTCTTTATTCACAGCCTGCCATGCCTTGTAACACTTGCAAGTAACATTCAAATGTTTCTTCATATTAGATGTTCCTGATTTTGTTGGACACGACATCTCTTTCCCACAGTAGTTGCAACCAGCTTTATCATTATCTTCTATCTTTCGGGTGAAGTGTTTCCATACCCATGATCGATTCTTCTTTGCTGACTTTGAACCACTGCCTCCTTCTGTTTCTTTTCGTTTTCCTTTGTTACGTAATATTGGAGTCTCAACTCCATCTCCTGATCCATCTGAATCACAATCGTCAGCATCACGCATTGGAATATCTCTGTCATCTGGATACTCGCAAGACCCCATCTGAAACAAGAACATAAGAGCAAAAAAAAAACAGATTCAAACAAATGAAAGTATGAAACAATAATCAAACTCGGGTTTGATCAATTTCGATAAACAAAAACAATAAACAAAAATCAAAAACTAAGGTTTACCAGAGATCGATTTCGAGACGATTGTGATGAAGGAGACGTTAGGGTTTGAATCTGAAGATGAAGAACTTGATTCTGATTCTGAGATTCCAGCTTTGATGTGTTTGACTTTCGAATTGAGCTTTTAAAATAGGATCAAACGAGAAAGTAAAAACTCTTAGTCTTCGTCAATCGCCTCTTTCAAGTTTCAAGTTTCAAGTATCGGGGAGTGGAAACGAAAATATGTTCATTGGATAAATGGAAAGGCTACGTAGACTAACTAGGATCCGAGTCTATTTTTACCCGATCGGGTCTAGGGTTCGGGTCGGTTCGGTTCTAGGATCCGCGGGTCCTCCATAGTAAGACCCAATGGGGTAAAAAGGTTACACCCGAACCCGACCCAAACCGTTTTTTTCGGGTCGGTTCCGGTTCGGGTTTTTGGGTCCGGGTAAAATGCCCAGGGCTAAAACAAACATTATGGTAAATAAAAAAAAATTATATATAAATATAATAGACCATTAAATCATGTAATATGTAAAAGCAAATACTTTTGGTCTAGGAATTTTTTAATAAGATTATCTTATATAGGTTTGGAAATAAGATATAGTGTTGTTATAAACCATATAATTAGTATATTAAACTAGTCTAATTATTATGATTATAAATATCTAACACATCGTAGACGGAGGGTAGAGTTGATGCTTTGAATGCTACTGAGGCAGAACTGTTTCGTGTTCAGCAAGCAGAGCCGTGCCTATAGCATTTTAAAAAGGCATCGGCCCTCGGCCATAAAATAATCTAAACTTTTAGGGGCTCCTACCTCAATCTCATATAATAAGATTTGAACATAAGTTCAGTCTTTATTTAATTACAGTAAGTACTCTTAATTTTATTATGTTATAACTAAACATTTAATATTTATTTTTAATATATGCTTTAATCTTTGCTTTTTGTACCACAGTTTTCTTTTTATAATTTGTTTTTAAATTAATAAATAGCATTTATGTAAAGTAATCTTATCATTTAAATATTACTTATGTTTAAATATATTTTTGAACTAAATTTAAACTGTTAATATTAACTTTTTTTAAAAAAATATTGCCTTAGACCTCTAAGAGCATGAGCAACGCGCGGGTGCTTACCCAGTTGCTTAACAATTTTATTTTTAAAAAAATGGAAAAGAGGGAAGCATCCGTGCTTGTTTAAGCACCATAAGCATATGTGCTTAGTAACACGTGACGTGCTGCCACTGAGCAGTTTTTTTTTTGAAACACTTTTTTTTTTTGGAAACACTTTTTTTTAAAACATTTTTTTTTTGTTTTGAAACACTATTTTATGATCAAAATGACATCTTAATATGAAAATAACCTAATTAAGACCAATTTTTTTTTGAAAATGACCAAAATGACACCTAAAATAAAAAAGAAAAAAAAATCTTTTGTTTTTATTCTTTTTTTTCTCAAACACTGTTTTATGACCAAAATGATACCAAATATGAAAATGACATAACTAGCACCAATTTGTTTTTTGAAAATGACCAAAATGACACCCAAAGATGGAAAAGAAAAAAAAATGTCTTTTGTTTTTGTTCTTTTTTTTTCTCAAACACTATTTTTGAAAATGATCAAAATGATACCCAAAAATAGAAAAAAAAAATCTTTTGTTTTGTTTTTTTTCTCAAACACTATTTTTTTATTTTAGAATCTATGTTTAAATGTTTTTAAGTTTTATTTAATAAATAAATTACATCTTTCAAAAAATAACATTTTAATTTTTTTTAAGAACCCAAAATAAGAACCTTTCATTGGAGCACAGAAATGTTTGGGGTGCTTAGCGTAGCATCTTAAATCACTTTTACAATTTAAAATTACTAAAAAAATAATAAGCACCCTTATTTGGGATTTTGGGTTAATGGTGCTCTAAAATGCTTGGCACGGCATTGTCAGCAAGGGTTAATTCAGGAAGTAGGCATCAGAGTATGGAAGGGAAAAAATGATCAGTTTGCTTAACAGTTTCAGCACTCAAAAAACCTGCTCATCTGGGATGTTCTCGGTGCTCTCATGGATAGCAGTACACAATCAACTAGATACTGGGGACAGAGTTTCATAATGAGCTTATGCGGATTGCATCCTATGCAATGGCCTCAAGGAAATTAGAAACCATTTGTTTTAGTGAATTTAGCTACATGGAGAAAATTTGGTGGATAACTCACGGGACAAAATCACTTTGTGTCTCCTTCGGTACGTATTCCAGCTATATATTCACTCAATCTGGCAGGAGGAAAGGAATGGTCAGAAGCATGGTGAGAAACACCACACTGCCCCCACAGATGGCAAAACTCATTCAGAAGAATGTGAGAAACAAGTTATCAACATTTCGGAGAATGGACAGTAACATATATCGGGGAGCAATGGCGACTTGGTTTGCACCAAAGAAAAGCTAGAGAAAGAACATGACATTTTGTAGTTTTTGATCTTAAAAAGACACATCTGTTGTAACAATGCTTTTTGATTGATATAAATTTTACATTCTTTTTTTTAATAAGATTATCTTATATAGTGTAATTATTTGCTCAATCTAGTGGCAAAAATTTATGAAAAGATACATTTTAGTATAGTTATGATGCTTTCACACTATGAAAGAGATGGAAGTATAGGTATGGAGTGGATTACACGAAACTCTAATATAAATTTCAAAGCTGTGGAATGGGTAAATACCAAGAGAAGATATCAAGCAAAGGAGCTGAATAATTAATTATCTATGTTGTGGGCAATGCAAGCGATCTGGCCCCTCGGGCTATCAAACAATGGAATACTAGGAGACAATGATCAATTAATTAATAAACTAATTAATAATAATGGAGAAATTTGCGACTCCTAACATGGGATTAAGAGCTGGATTTCATGTTTGCTAAAATGCTTTTCACGTTATGACATCGAGTATCCAACAATTGTGCAAATTTACTGGTTACAAAAGGCACAACTAGGAGCGGATCTAGACATACTTTTAATCGGAGGAACTATTAGAAATTTCAAGTTAGTCGGAGGCATATTCAT